>PVLA01005346.1:0-149053 GCA_004027455.1 Hydrochoerus hydrochaeris
CAGAAAAGGGAGGGAGCGTGAGAGACAGGAGGAAAAAAGAGTGCAGTTGTAATGGAGCTTAAATAAATCAACAGAATCTAAATATGATTTGCTTCTATAATATACATGAGACCATTGAGTCAAATATGATTGGAACGTGTTTATTTTGAACCAATGAATAACGGAGTTGTCAGTGTGATTAGGAGGAACCAGACAGTAATGGAGGTTTTCAAAAGATGATTAGGAGTTTCAGTTTGAACATGTGAAGACTGAAATATTTCTGTTATATATTAAAGGGAAATGAATTTAGAGATCAGGAACAACATCCAATCTAAGAGAATTTATTTTCATAGGGCTGGATGCCAGTTGCCTAAGAAAGGAAGAAGATACAAAGGAATAAAGATTGTAAGATGGGGCCTTGGGGGTATTCATGTTGGTTATTTTTTGTTTCTTTTAAAATATTTTTATTTTATTATTCTGTAATGTGCATTACATTAAGCATATTTTTTGCGTGACTATATGACTGCATTCTGTTTTTAAATCTGATACTCTGATTTTAATTCACCTCAGGTCTTTCTATCATTCCATTAATATTTTTCTATTATTGTTACTATTTTTTTAAATTTTATGTGTCAACTTGGATGTGTTAATAAATACTCATAAAGGAAGTAAAATCTTATTTCAAAATGTGTCTGTGTATCTATTTACAAAAGACATGTTTTAATTTCAGTATATTGAATAAAAATCCAACTTTAATAGATACTACCACCCACTGAAGAAGGCACAGATGGAACACAGAGCAGAGTGGGGAGGGTGATTTTAATTTCTCTGTTTGATCAGGAGCATATATTTTCTTCTGTTTTTAAGTACTGAAGATCCTTGTTCTTGGGCCTTGACATACATTTACTGGACTCAGGCCTTTGATTCCCTGGAACTCAAGGTTGTGGACCTAGACTGAAATGCATGACATTTTCCTTGGTGCTCCAATCAATGGTTATCAGGATGTTTAATTTGATGCATGTTTATCGAATGAGCCAGTTCTTATACTAAACCCACTATTGTCAAAAAACTGTATAAATACAACACACTGAACTAACCAGTTATTAATTTCCTCTTGGTTTTGATTCTTTAGAAAACTTGGCTAATGCACGTCCCTAATCAATGAGAGTTTGAGAGGTAAGAATTAACTTTTGAAAGTGAGTGGTAGCAGGGGCGCTAGGAATAAAAGAAATAGCAGATGAGAATAAGTTACTTCAACAGGAAGAAACGGATGATCAATTACAATAAATGTTTACAGGGTTAATTGTTAATCAAAGAACTTAACAAAAGAATGATAAATGTCTAATGAGTCAGAATAAGGGATTATAAAGGGAAATAGACTTCAAATACTGACTATAGTTAATTCTTTCTTAAGTAATTACATGAATGGAAATGGAAATGAGATATATAATGGACGGAGATGCAGGCAAAAAAATTTTTTGCTGTTATTCTACATGAGACATTTTATAAAATTAACACAGGCTAATTGGAAAGTGCTGAAGAAACTTTAAAGAAATTATCATAAATTAATAATCCAGATGCGAGAGACAGATGGAGAGCACTGCTGGATACATATCTTCGGATATTGTTGTTTTGGGGTCTGGCCAGGTAATTATAATAAAGGGAATTCTAGAGAAGTGTACTTGAGTGCTTATGAATGGAATTAATATCTCTGTTGGACCTTGTAATATAAACTGTAAAATGAATTAATGAAGACATTAGATTTTGAAATAGGCTATTTAAGAGCCTGGTATTTGTCTTAGTTACTTTTCTCATTGCTGAGACAAAATACCCAACACCCAAAGTTAAAGGAGGAAAAGGTAAGTGCAGCTCACAGTTTGTAGAGGTTTCAGTTCATAGTTAACTGGCTCCAAGGCAGAGTGGCACGGCAGAGGGACATCACAGAAGAGAAACAGTTCGTGCCAGCAGAAGGCACGAAAGCATCAAAATAGCAGTGGCAAGCAGCCAGTGAGCACAGCAGCCCTCTTTTGGTCTCTTAAATTCTATCCAGGCAGGCCACATACCTTTGCAGATGGTAGTACTCACACCCAGGATGGGACTTCCCATTATCCACACTCAGAGCTATGCCAGACCAATCAGTGGACTAACTTCCTAATCATACACCCTTAATCCCAGCATCACACACTCTAGATCCAGCCCTCTATGCAAAGTCCCACCAATGACTGCATAAGGTTTTGGAGGAACATCTAGACACAAGCTATAACAGTATTTCAATATGAAGTTCAGTGATAGGCACACATATGATTTTTCTCTCTATTAACCATACTAGGATAAGAAGGAATCTCAAGAGACATGGATCACAAGTTCTCTTTTGCTAGATAAATAAACATCTAGTTTATTCTTAAGAATTTGTAAGTGTTGGGGACCATGACTTGTGAATTGAGATAGTGTTTATTCTAGGCATTCTTTGCCCTCTCTGCCAACCTTGTGGGTCAGTTTTGGAATGCAGAAATCCAGCTTCCTATTGGTCAATGAGATAAGCATCCAGATGTGGGATGGATCATGACTGTTTTTCGTTTTTTTGCTTTGTTTTGTTTTGTTTTGTTTTCTTCTTTCATGATGTTAAACTTGCCCATTGAAGCACTACTTCTGTAATGCTCCAGGGAAAGCACCCCATCACCTGCATTCACTAATGAAATGGTGGACTGTAGGGAATTAGGGGCCTTTTGTTCCTACAGTGCAATTGAAATGTACCCTCTACTTTGTCTTTTGCTCTTCCCTTCCTAACCGGGGCAGGAGATTGGAACTCACTGTAGGGGTCTTCAAAAACTGACACTATGAGAAGGGTTGGCAATATACAAGGTTAAATTTTTATATTAAAAATAAATACCATATAAATGTATATTAGAAGAATGAAACCAGTATTCTCATCTATTACAACTTCTAGCTTTTTATACAATTGAAGAAGTGCTCAACTAAAAATCTAAGTTTAAAAGTTTTGTTACTGAACAAAAAAGAATGAAAAAACACTTCCTAAGGAATAATAAAAATAAATGGAGAATTACATGGAATTAACATATCGAATTTATCATAAATCTTTTCTTTACTAGAAGATTTATTTTCATGCAAAATAAATGTAGTGTTTTTAATGTTGCCATTGAGCTATTACAAAGCACTTTGTATTTTATTGTGGAAAATAATGAAAGGCAGCAGTCCAGAATTTTAACAGGTTTTATTTTAACTGTACTCACTGCTTGGTCTCTTAACATAAGTACTTGATGGTTAATTGTGTATTATTTGGTGTCTGGAAGAAAGTTAAAAATCATGGTTTCACTTTGCTTTGTACACTTGATTTGAAAATAAATATTACTCAATGCTTGAGTAAGTTTAAGTTTTAAAAATTACAAGATAAGTTCATTTTTTCTATATATAGTGATTTTTTAAGCTAATAAAAGAAACTGTCATTAATTAACATTTTAATCACTGTAGGTATTTCTGGTAATTACATGTTTTCAATGCTGTCACATTCTCTTCCAAAAAGATTCTGAGTCATACATATTCAAACACTTGTGTTCATTTTCATCATAAAAGTATCAATGCCCATGTTATTTATAGGAAAAGTAATATAATTACAGCTAGTGCTTCAAAACTTAAATGCTTTCAACTACTATTATTAGCATAGAGGAATATGACTAGAGAGTTTTCAAAACCAGGTTACAAAAAGCAAAAGCAAATTTGCAAATAAAGGATGGGACATTTTATCGGATTTATAAAAATTTTCCACATATATTGTGTACGTCTCCAGAGAGTTTGAAAGAAAAAATGAAAAATTTGCACATGAATTAAATCAGCATAGTGTGAAAAACATGCAATTCTTTAGATATCTATTTCCTTGTCAACTGTCTACAGTAATAGTAATTGTACCATTAGTACAGTATTTCAGTTTTTAATTTAATGACTATGAATGTGATTTTCTTTGTAGCAGCAACAAAAATGTCCTAGCTTTTCTGAATGAGTCAGCTAGTGTAGAATTCAGAAATTCTTTAAATAACAGTACTAAATGATTTTAAGTCAGATATATAGGGTTATTTTTGAATGAAAGTGTCCTAGAAAAATGGCATGCTTATCTATCTATCTATCTACCTACCTACCTTTCTATCTATCCATGTATCTACCTATCATCTATCTATCATCTATCAATCATCTATCTTGTTTCAATACTTCCCATAAGCCATGACAAAATATCAGAGACTGGGTAATTTATAAAGATCAGAAATCTATTGGCTCACAATTCTAGAGGCTGCGACGGTCAACCTGAAGACCCCTACAGGTTTGTTCATTCTAATTCAAAGATGGCTCCTTGTATGCTGCATCTGGAGCAAAGGGAACGTGGCCCCAAAGGGCTGATGTGGAAGGGCAGACACAGAAAAAGAGTCTGAATTGACCCATTTATAATAGCATTGACTCACTTACAAGGTTCCAAGCCTGATTATCTCAAAAATTTTTCATCTTTCATTATTTTTATTGTTATTACAGTGTACAGGATGACAGTTGTAACTGTATTTCAACATGAGTTTCTGAGAAATAAGTTGTTCCTGAGCCCTGTCCATCTATTTCCATATAGGTTTTTCCATTGGTTGGTTGGTCTTGCAGGTTTGCTTCCTTCCTGGTATTGGGTAAGATTCCAGATTCATTATGTACATTTGCTTTTCCTTTTGTAGAACCAACAGTTTCTCTGTGGAATTCCGGTATCTTTTACTGAAGAACAACATGAAACACTAGAAGCTGATACCCTGCATCATTGCTTCAAGGATATTCTAATGGACAGCGCAAAGAAATATGTGTTTCGATATTAACCCTTCTATACACACCCATATCTGTATTTCTATGTGTAACCATCAGTATCTATAGAAGTTAGCATAAAGTGCTGATGTCTCTGACTTAAATTTATTAATATATGAATCATTCATGCCTCCTCCCCTTGCTTTCTGTAAATCTATTTTCACTTCTTTTTCCATCAATTCACATAATTATTAAGTTCCACAATATTTTCAGATCTTTCTGAATTATTAGCCCCTCCTATATGGCAAATAATTTTACCAAAGAAGATACCATGTTATGAGCAGAAACTTTCACTTGAAGCTCCACTTATTTTTCAACTATTGTCTTTCCACTAGGGGAAGTTATTTAATTTTTCCAGATTAGCAATATAATTCAATTTTTTTTTGCCAAACATGTATTCCATTGGGGATTCTCTGATCTCCTAAACTATTTTTAACTTATAAACTTTACATTCTATGATATTCAGTTATTCAGTTATATGGGTACATATAAATAAGTAATATGATTTATCTAAAAGTTTCATATCATAGAGAATAATTTTAGAGCCTTAGAAAATACATTTTGTCATCTATTTAACCATTTCCTCCTCAGTCATAGGAATGTAAGCTCATCCATGTGTTCTCATTACTGCATAGTTCTTTTTTTAAATTTCTAAATAACATTTCACTGTATGGACACATCACAGTTTACTTATTCATTAACCAATTAAATGGTAACTTTTGCTATTGGTATTTATGAATCCAATTGCTATAAAAATTCATGTGCCGATTTTATAGACATATTTTCAAATAAATTACACAAAAAATAAGCTGCAAAAATTATAAAAATTATTGCTCATGTTTCTATTTCCCAAAAGAAGTTTTGAAGAACTAATGTAAATTTGTTCCTTCAATGTTTTGTGCAGTTGAGTGAAACCATCTGTAGTTTCTTTTTGGGAGATCATAGTAAAAAAATGATTCTATTTCTTTTATAGCAGTAGAACTACTGAAATAATGATTGCCTATAGTCCAAGCCTTGGTGGACTTTATCTTTTAAGAAACTGGTTAATTTTATGCTATTTTTCAATTTTGCATGCAAAGTGTTTTTTCTAGTATTCCTCTATCCTTTCTGTGCCCAAAGGGTTATAATTATGATACATCTTTATTTCTAATGCTGATAAATTTTGTCTTTTGGGGTAGCCTGGCAAGAATTTGTATTGGTTTCTTACTAATCATTACTGAGAAAACAGGATTTTATTTTTGTTGTCGTTGTTTCATGGATTTTTAAAATTTTTTGTCATTGTCAAATTCACTGATTTTCTTGCATTAGCTTTACATCTTTCAAATAATCATTTTCTTCTGTTTATTTTATGTATATGTTACTTTTCTTTATCTAATTTTGTAAAGCGGATATAATGTTTTCTTAATGTCATAGCATGCTACTGAATTAATAATTACCAAATTGTCTAAAATTTTCTATTGAGTAAATATAAAGTAGAAATATATTGAAGTATCCATAGCAGATGTTCAAAAAACGTCTAGTTTTAAGGATCACCTATGTATCCACATTTTGTTTGATATCTGAATTTTTATTCAAACATTTAGAGTTTTTGGAAGAGGAAAATAATCAAAGTCATATCACTATATTATGTATAGCACAATCACAAAATTATCTTAAATTCATGGATGTGAAAAATAGTTTTATAAATTTTTTAGGATCTTCCCCAAACCTTCACGTTTCATATGAATGCATAAAAAGTCACATGTGTATCTCAGTGATATTCAAAAAGTCCTCATGTTTGGTGTTTTTCAACTTTTGTTAGTTAAATAATTATCTTCATACATGAGTCCTAAAAAATAGATGAACAATGCTATATCCATATTTTTACTGCAGGGACATATTTTAAACTGATCTTTTCCACTAGTAATAGTAGAATTTTATTATTTCCAAGATTAAGATAGGAATTTATACTGCAGATTATGGTTCAAATATGTATTTTGGCTACATTTTTTGATGATAGAAATCATTGTCATAGGAATAAAATCTATTATAATAAATTAACTCTGCTGATTTATAAGAAACAACTAGTATATATTATAATAACTTAAATCCTGCTAAACTATAAGGAACTAGTAGCATATATTTACTCAAAAATTTAAGTCTCTAAAAGTGATATTACATGTAGTGATTTGAAGTATGCTAACATGCAACAAAACTATTATTCACAGGTCAAAAAATATTTCTCTCACCTATATACCTAATAAATAGCAATAAATCTTAAATATTTGAATAAGAAGATATTTTTAGTGGTTTGAGTTTATATCTGGCAATCTGCATACCACATCATTTTTAAAGGAATCTATGAAATAATTTTTATTTTGTTTCTTTGTTTTAATGTAATACACATATCACGAAAATACAAAAATCACTCTTTTTTCTATGAAAAAATAAAATGAAATAATTAAAGAATAGCAATAGGTTATTTACTGTTACCACAATTTTGAAAGGATGGCCAAGATGAAATATTTTTCAAACTAAATCTTTACCATGATAGAGAGACATGAGTCACCTCATACAGTATTTCTTTTCCAAATTCAAACTCAACAATGTAAAAATATCCATCCCAAATTCCATTTGTAAATGTAATGCAAATATTTTCAAAGGACCAGTGGATTGTTTAATATATTTTTAAAATCTGTGTGTACCAAAAGGGAGAATATTAGGTTGATTCTAATTCTGATAATGCAGACCAAATTTTTTGACTGGAACTCAAAGTAAGTAAAAGTGTTAACCTGGGTGGTGAATTACACAACTTCAGATTTATGGTACTAGATAGTAATGGTGCAGAAGAAAAAAAATGACTAGTTCATAATTCCACCTAACATAACACAGCTGTGTCTGTTATAGCTGGAAACCCAATGACCCCTTCCTCAAAGTCTCACTGGTTAAATTTAGCTTCATGGTTTAGGTCACTTCCCAGATTTCTTCAAAAGCTCAGCTCTTCATTCTCTTCTGAGACTCAAGATAAATGTTAGCTGTGATCCTCTTTTAAAAAGACAAAATAAAACAAACAAAAAATCAGTGTCAATTAACCCCTAGGTAGAATATCTCAGAGTTAATTGTTTCAAAATAAAAGGAAGGAATAAAGGGACAAAAAAGTCAAAGGAAAATCCAGAAGGTCATAAATTATGTCTCATAACTTCGTATTTGGTATCCTGAGTAAACACTAACAAAATGTGAATTCCTAAGTGTTTGGATGGCCACTCTGTATGAACTGTCTTGTTTCAGCCTGTGCAGCCTCTCTCTTGGGGTGATTTCACTCTTGAATGGTAGCTTTCCTTTGGAGAAATTCCATGTTCCTGGAAAATCAGGTGTCCTGGAGTTTCCATTACACTTCCTCCTGCATTGCCTCAGGTTCATACATTGTCCTCTCAGAGTCTCTGGCTTTATTTCTCAGGCTTTCCATTGAAATCTTGGTAAAAAGCCTTCCTTATCAAGTAACTCTTGCCTTCTTCATGGCTATAAAATGAGCATCACATGAATGATGCCAAAACCTGCTGTCAGTAAAAGCAGTAACCAGGAGCCTTGGACCACAGTTATAGTGGCCTCTGACAGGAGGACTAAGGATACTGAAATAAATCCAGTAAAGCAATTTCCTGGAAGGCCTCTCTTGGGAAGTGCTTCAGGAACTCCTTTCTCATGATCTTGATCCAAACCATCCCCTAAAATGTTACAGTGAGAGCTAGGTCCTCTTTGGAATGTGCACGCCACTGAGGGCCTGTCTTAGCTACTCATTTCCTTAGCTCCTCATTTCTCCTGATTCTTGCCCAGGATGACTTGAACATTTTCTCCAGCAGGGATTTTTCACTATGCTGTTTCTCCCTTGGAGTCAATGACCATGGACTCAACCAAATAAAACCGTAAGTCAAAATCAACCACTTTAATTTTAAACTGTATATGTTGATTATTTTGATCCAGGAAAGGGAAAGTAACTAATACAGAAAATTGGTACCAGAAGTGAGGCCATTGCTCTGTACCTGACCATATCATTCCAAAACTTTTGGATCTGGTTTTCAGGAGAATTTTGCAAAGATTTGTACAGGTAGGCTGAAGAAATTTTAGAATCCCATAACCTGTGATTGATGTGTGATACTTATTAGATCTAGAAAATCAGAGCACTGATAAGAATGAGGATGGCAAAAGCCCAGCTCAAAATATTCTATTAGAAAATTTGTTTACATTTTTTTCTGCACCCTGATACTCACTGAAAACTGAGATTAAAGGTGATGAATTGAATAATTGGTGGTGAAAATTTTAAGGGGACACAATCAAGTTGTGGCACGGCTACTGGCAGATCCATTCAGTGAAATTTACAGTGAGAATCATGAGCAGAAACAAAAAATCAAATCATATGAAATGTGACTGAAAAGGATGTGACTAATAAGTTAAAGGAAAAGAAAACAGAGTTGCTGATAAGATGGCATCATAAAAATATCCCCCTTACATCTCATATGCTCAAGTTGGACTTGATCAGCAGGAAAGGGACATTTAGGTGTAACTTGAAAGAGAATATTTTCAAGCTCCTCCTTTCTCCCTCTGCTTTCTGGTCACCATGACATAAGCAGTTTTCTTCCTCCATGCTTTTTCATCCTGCTGTTTCTTTCTTAGAGTCAGTGCCCACAGACTAAAACGACAGAACCTGTAAGAAATAAACTGTTTGTTTAAATTGTAAATGTCTGCTTTTGTCCTGGTGATGGGAAAAGAGCTAATACACTTCTCCAAGAAAGACTGACACTTGCAAAGTCTTAAGTCTGCAATGTGTGGAGTGTCCAGCAGGCCTGAGATGTGCTCAAAATATTTTTGTTATCATCCCTATACAATGTGGTTGGTTTCTTGTTCAAAAGTTTTAAAAACTGTTCTGCTATTTTTGTCCCCAATTCACACTTTAAAACTTGCTAAAAGTAATCCAGAGCATTTATGCCAAAAACTAATGTTGAAATTTCCTCTGTATTATTTACTAGTCTAGCATAGTTGCACCCCCAAGACCTTGATAAAATGAAGATAAATTCCCTGCCAAAACATAAAACATATAACCTTGATTCAAAGAACATGGGACTCCTTCTTTCCAAGTGAAATCTCCGAGCTTTGCCTTCACTTTGCCCACTCCTGTCTGGTTGTCTGAGGCTTGTGCCCATCGGGGTCTGCTTATTTCATTCTCAGGCTTCTCTGGATTATACCTGCAATCCCTTACAAACTCCTCCCACAAATCAATTCCAAAGACTTCTAAATCGCATGATCAAAATATAGTCACAGCAATGACTCCACTTCTTTGACACCAGTTTGCTGTATTGGTCAGCTTTCTCATCACTGAGAAATCCACAATATTAAAGAAAGAAGTTAAATTTGCTCAGTTTCAGTCCATGAGTGGCTGGCTCAAGTGGCACCATGATGGAAGGAAGGATAAGAAAGCTGCTCAGCTCACTGCTGCTGAGAAACTGAGCAGGGAACAGTGCCAGGGAGGTACAACAGGGACCACATTAACTGGTCCAGACTCTCACTGCATGACCCATCTGGGAAGATGCTTTATTAATCTCCCAGGTGTTTTTTTTAATCTAAGGATGTTGACATATCAGGGTAACAATGAAGATATGCTTCCAGAGAAGGTTTGGGAAATTTTTAAAGACTATACTCCAAAGATAAATTGAATGATTTTTAATCATAATCTTAAATGTTCTATTTGCCAAATAAAATTATATTCCTTATTAGGAAGAAACCTAGTAACAATTTTGGATTTTTTTTCATTTTTGTCATATTTCTAATCATGTGAGGATTTCCATTAAATTATGGGATACAAATCTTAATCAAAAGATTATCAATGGGAAAAGGTAACTAGGGCAAGTCATGGTTATATTTTCCACATCAACGTTTACCGAACTTTGAAGAGGTGTCTCTGAGATACAGAAAATACTGCATTGTCTTCATAATCATAGCAGTAAAAAAGAGCAAGACACTTTTCTAACTCCCTCTTTATCATCATAAAAGAGATATTAATGTGTGATATCTTCTATTGCTATTAAAAACATTGCAGTTGATAATCTAAATCTATGATTGAGTCATGATTGAAACATCTACATAATTACTGCAGGAAGAAGACTTTATTTTCCCATTCTTATCTGGTTGTTAAAAGAACACTAGGGTAGAATCTTATTAGTCTTGCCTTTATTTACAAAATATATAGCCTCAAAATATTACTGTTTTTTTAAATCAATTTAATTCTAGATCTTATTTGAGTGTGGTAATTTCATGTGGAACACAGCTATATTATAAAACAGATCATAACAAATCAGTTTCTTTTTTTTCACTCTCCATGAGGGACTCCAAACAAGCAATTCTTAAAAAAATGAAATAAACTGCCGGAGTCCAGCTGTGGCAGGGCTCAGGGGTCCCAAAGGTGGTCAGGGAGTCGGCGAGTAAGAGACAGAAGACACTGCACTCCCGTCTGTGAGTGAATCTGAATCTATTTTATTTTGCAGAAGCTGGAATATATATTTGCTAACTTTTGGCAGTAACTTAAACCCCAAGCAGGAAGCGGCCCAGGCTTAAGGCCAGGCAGGGATAATCTTAAACAATATATGTTAATTAACTTTTTTCACCTTTGTTACACTTTAATCTTGTTACTTAATTAGCTTGGGAAATGTAAGCCAAAGCACCTGGATGCCCACAGGAGGGAGAGATGGAGCGGCAGCTGTGAAGCTATCATGCCGCTCCCTACATTGTTTCCCTTATCACTTATGGGAGTATGGCAGGCCCTGTGAGGACAGCGCCTGTCTTGGGTCAAGGACTCTTCATACGAATCCAACCAGGCCTTACCCGTCATGGGCCTGCAGGACAGCAATTGGTCCTGTGCCTGTCTTAGGCGGCCGGTGGCATAACATATGTGTCCTAGTTGCCCGTCTCTGGCTGCCTGTAGGACAGCGCCTGTCTTGGGTGAAGGACTCTTCATATGAACCCAACCAGGCCTTACCCGTCATGGGCCTGCAGGACAGCAATTGGTCCTGTGCCTGTCTTAGGCGGCCGGTGGCATAACATATGTGTCCTAGTTGCCCGTCTCTGGCTGCCTGTCCAGTGTCTCAGGGCAGTTGTCTCACAGGAATTTTGTAAATCCTCTTCCATGAGCTCTTCCATTTAAAGCTTTTGTATAAGCTCTCTCATACTACTCACAGAAGGTAAAATTTCACAATTAGTGTTCACAAAGTTATCTAGAGGGTTTCTAGTAACTCCTCTGGAGTTTCTATTTTCAATTTCATAGTGAATATTACATGAATATATATATATGTGAATTACACAAATTACAATTATCAGTACAAAATATTACAAGATCCTTGCGCCCAATTCCCACATGCAGTGTCCTTTTCCTGGAGAAGCGATTCCTTGAAGTGCTCTCCTCCACCCATGGACCTTGTCACAAGGCGTGGATGGACTAGGACGCGGCAATAAACAGTGAAAAAAATTGAACCTCTCCTCTCAGTCCCTAACATGTTGAATAAAATTGCATGCAGAATCAAGAAGGGTCCTTTTCATACCATTTAAATTTAATTTCTTTTAGCTGACCTCATTATAAATGAGAAAACCAAACAGTATAGGTTTGGAATTTCTGTTCATCAGAACCATGATGGGAGGAGAGTGTGGTAGAGCATGCCTGTAATTCCAGCACTCAGGAGGCTGAGGCAAGAGGATTGCCCTAAATCTGAGGCCAGTTTTGGCTACAGAGTGAGTTGAGTCTATCCTAAACTCCACAGCAAGACCCTGTCTCACAAAACAAGCAAGCAAACAAATAAACCAACAAGAAAAACAGAAGAAGAAGAGCTTTCAAATTGGTGGTAAATTTTTTTGTTTTGTTTCTAAGTTGCTTTTTATTTTTTTTATTTTTACTGAAAAAGTAAAATTTCATAACAAAATAATAAGAGAAAAACAATAGGTAATACATTCGGTATTAACTTTAGCATCGTTACTCAGAGTACAAAATAGGGGCTTACAAAATCTTCCAATTGATATTACCACAAAGCTTTCTTTTCAATGAACTTGGAGACACTAGTAGTACACTTAACTTACATCTTTTTTTATAGCAGCTATTTAAAATTAAGTTTACTTTCATTCACATTCTGTGTGATCGATCTTAAAGATTACACAGTCCTTTTATTTTTATAGAACAAAGATATTGAAATCGCTCGTATTTTTAGGTAATGAAATTTTGGTGATACCATTTTCAGGTGCTTTAATTTTTGACGATGTAAATGATGATTTCCCACAATTTTGGAGATGATCTATTAAATTACACCTGCTTTCACATGTAGCATTCCGTTATCTCCATCCCATCATGAATGAAAGGCCTCCTTTGCGTGCTGTTTCTTTAGTGTATACTTTCCTTTTTCACACTTCTGTGGCTGAATTGTTTCAATTATTTTTTTGCCTGAAAATTTCATCTATAATCTTGAGGAATATTTTTACTCAGTCTTAGAATTTAGTTTGGCAGGTAATTTGTGGATTTTGAGGACACACTATTTATTTTTTACTTTTTACCCTTTGTGTTAAGAAGTTTCTCTAAGTAGAGAGCCTGCCTGATGTCTTTCGAGGCAGTGAGTCTTCTCGCTGAATACTTTAAGCATTTTCTTTTGTCTTTATTGCACTGTGCTGTCATTGCTGTACCTGCATGTTGTTACTGCAGTGTCACATACACAGTGTTTCTTGGTGTGTGTACCGTTGTCATTAAGAGCACATGCGTTTCAGTTTTCTCTTTCTTTCTCAGATATTCTTACATGGCCCAGAGTGCTTATATATTAGAATTTTGCTCACATTTCATATGATTAATATTCTTATCTTCTTTAACATCATTGCTTATAGGAGAAATGTATTTAATGCTCACACTTCAATTCTGTTGATCACTTATTATGTGTTATGTTCATAATTTTAATCACTGCATTCATCAATTATGGAAAATATAATTCTTTTAATATTTTCCAATTCTCCATGGAAATATCTGTAGAATTGCATTTCAGTATCTTACTGACTCAGTTGTTTTAAAATCTTTACTCTGAAAATTCGTTTTGTTAATTTTAATCCATGTTCATATATTTCTATTATGTACTCTATTTCTTTGGTTTTCAGTCATGCCAATCTATTTGTTGATACATTTGATTTTTTTATTTTTATGAAATATATGTTACAGTTTATTTTAAAAAATGAAGAAAATTCAATTATTAATGAAATTATTTTTGCCCTCCTGTTGAGTTTGGATCTGAGACAGTAGATAGAACTAAGAGATTTCACATTAGTGAATTTCAGCTTTGAATTTTAATAATGTTTATATTTTCCTGGTGGATGTTTATTTCTGTAGGAGAAATTTTTCTTATGTCTTAGATGGAAATTTATAATATATTAGTATCTCCATTTCTTGAAATGTTTTAAAATATGACAATTGTATTCTTAAGCCTAGAACACGAAACGAAGTTCTGCTCAAATCTCAGGCCTTCAGTCAGAAACACTTTCTGTTCAGGTTTGTAACTTTTATTTTATTATTTTAATAAGTACATGATTTGAAACAAAAAGATACTGAGTGTGCAATTCCACTTACTGAACTCCGCACTGTCAATTTTCCAGCACACTCTTAATTTATTTCATAAAACAACTTTTTTGACAGTAACATCACAAGAGAAATAAAGACAGTAAATAATTGACTTTTTAAGATTTTCTTTGTATGTGAGTTAGAAACAAAATAACTTTTCCTCACTGGAAAGGGGAAATATAAATGTATTTTATTTAAAACTAAATCCTGCCATTTGGAATTACAAAGGATATAAAATTAAACTTCCCAGTATAAGTGTCATAAAATTGAGCCATAAACATAAAATATTCCAATATTTTTCTCCATAAATATTGTCTCATTGAAGAAAATAGATCCTTGACTAAAAAGCTATTTGAAAGCAAGAAATCACTCAGTAAATACTCATAGGGACACAATGAGCTCGTGCTAATCTTTGTGTAATTCTCACAAACCATTATTAGTAGGTTATTCTGTGTGCTGCTAGAATAGGGAATGGCAGATTATAATCCCTGGACTACACTTAGTCCATGATTTAGTTTAATATTAGAAAGAAGCTAGGAATTATTTTAACATATACAAGTAGTTGGAAAAATTTTTTAAATTGTAGGTGAAAATTGTATGGAACACATGTCCACAGAGTTTTAGTGGATTTTCAGTCACATTCATTGGTTTACATATTTTCAGTGGCTGTTTTTGTTCTACAGTGACAGAGTTGAGTAATTACGACAAACATCATATGACCCTGAAAGCCTAAAATATTTACTCTCTGGTTCCTTACAGAAAATGTTTTCTGACTGTTTACTAGACAATTGATTTTGGCTTTTTGCCCAAACCAGCACTGATTGCAGTTTGAAACTTCATCATTTTGTTTAGCATACAAAAATAAATGACTATACAAAAACTGTGGTGTAAAAGCATTCTATATTTTGTCATTTCTGTCAGCAAAAGTCCTGAGGGCCTATCCCTGCTTAGGTTTCCTTTGATTATACTTTGGTAATGTGTTTAACATAATCCCACTGGGGGAACAGTATCCATATCTAGATTTTACTTTTGAAAGTCCAGAGTTTCCAATATATAAGCAACATTTTTCCCAGAAACTGTGCTGACATGCTAGCTCCAGCTGATTTTATGTAGATTTCCAGCATCTATCTCATTTGCCAAGGGCAAGTATCAAATCATTCTAAATATTTTAGAAATCACTTATGTTGTTTTTTAATAAAAATATTTATTGAAAATGTACACATGTCTTTTTGACACTTAGGCATTTAAATAAGTACTATAACACACCATATATTAAAATTTTTTGATAGAAACCTCCAGAAATAAATAAAGTATGCATAGTTTAAATCAAATTGGGTGCTGGGAAATCAGATAGGAACTTCTTGTTTTTTGTTTATTTGTTTTTTAATTTCTTACAGCTTAACTAATACACCCTTCTAAAAAAGTTTAAAAATATTCACTTTCTCTAGTGTGGCATTAAGCTTCAAAAATAAGTTTACTGGGCAACTTAGATACTTTCAAGCAAATGATTTGTGAATCAGGTCCAAGTGTTAATACAAGCTTTAATATTTCTAATTAATTAACCTTGGCTTACAGCAACTATAAGCTGCAAAGCAAGGGATTACTGGGTGACTTATCTGAGAATAAAATAAATCCATTATTTGAACAAAATATCTTTAAAATGGTTGCCTGAAACCTACAAATCTTTGAAGCATGTTGATATAAAAATCACTCTCAAAAGCCAATCATTCCCTTAAGATACTAAAACCCACTCAGTTTAAAAAGTACAAAGTTAAAAAAAAACCTCAATGTAAATGAGTGGAGATTAATTCCGTTGTCTTAAACACAAATCCATCCATTCTAGTATTTGAACAGCAATTGAAGGAGAATACTTATGCAAACTAGAGGAGAAATTACCTTCTAGAAGAAAAGAATGCTGACTGAGTGGGAGCATTTCTTTTTTTAGATGTTTCTCTAGAATAACTTAAATGGGCAATGAAATAATTATACATTTAAATGAAAACAAAATAATGGAAAATTCAGAGAAGTTTGCCTTCATGAATATACATAAATCACATATACACAAATTGATAATTCTGCATTTCTTTACATTGATTTGAAATATAATTTTGTATATTGACTTTACATAAAGTAATGGTAATTAAAATTTAAAATCAATGTTCAACAAATCAATTTAAAACAAAATTGTTTTCATTGGTTCAGTACATTGTTTACTTGTTGAAGAGAACAAATTTTTTGAAAACAAGCTTCAATTCTCATTCTTCCTTTAAACTCATTTCAACACAACTATAATTAATTTTATCATTGTTGTAATCATTAGGTCACCACAGGGTAGTGGAAAGGACTTCATTCATCTTTTCAATTAATCTTAGGAATAACAAACACAACAGTAAATGCATAAATGCACCGTAACAATTCTAAAAATGTGTCTGATTAAATAATATAGAATAAAGTAGGAAAATGTGGATAAAATGCACTTTTGTAATATCTAGTACTTATATTTTATAAAGTCTTTTTGTTGTAACATCTAGTAAAGTGCACCAGATATTTTTGAAAACACTAGCCTATGAACATGAATCAAATAAAAGAGAAAAAACCTGGCTCTAAATTTTGAAGGAAATACAATAAATTTATATACTGTATTTGACTGGCTGAACCAACACTGATCAATTATAAGCAGAACTAAAAAGATTTAAAGTACATGTGATTTATACCTTAGAATACTTCATCTAAATTTTTTTTGAGTTAAAAATAAATGAAGAAGTGAGAACACAATAGAGTATGACTAAGTATATACATAATATTCTATGTATAATTATATATATTGTTACATATATAAACACATATGTATTTAAACCATTTAGATGATCTGAGGTCTCTTTCCTATACAGGCAAAAAACCATCACTTTCCAGGTGCAAAGGGAAGACCTCTTTCCTGAGCAGAAAGAGTTAATAGCCTGGCGATCACAGGAAGCACTGAGACTCCTAAGCGGCAGCATTCTCTCACCCATAAGGTACAGACTTGTTTCTGCACACTGCCTCTTGGACGCTATTCAGAGACCAAGATTCCAACTACAGGCCATTGGCATCCAGTCGGGATAGAATTATATTGGTTTGGAAAATCCAACCATCCTTATAACACTGAAAAAAAGGGACACATAACCATCAGATAGTCGCCAAAGAAACAACCCATTTAGAGCATCTGGAATGCATACTGTATTTGTGAACCACAAATAACATATAGAGCTTCCTATCGGCCTTTTATCCTTCTACTTTTGAACACAGATTGTTTTTGGAAATTTTATAACCTGAATGCCAGAGACAAAAAGACAGCAAAACAAAACAATAACATAAGAACAACAGAAGAGCAGAACCTTTTAACGGGGAAAATAAAATGACCATTCACAGCAAAGGAAATATTAATCATTTATTTTTATACCTTGGCATACAGTTTCAATCTGAGACTCAGATTCATGTTTGAAAAACTTTACCTATTTGACACATGTGTATTGTATGCATTTAAAATTATTTCAAACAAAATTTGTTTTTTTTGGGGATTTTCATTCTCCTTCAAAGGTCTCTGAAAGAATAGATGTATTTAATTATTGAAAGAATAAAATTATACACCTTGCAATGGTATTTCTGTCCTTTGGATAAATAATAATATATTTAATAAATCTAAAATATATTGTAAAATCTTGGTGATATTTTTCATGTAACAAAATATTCATAATTTCATAGAACAATTATTTAATTATCGGATATCCAAAAATAAAAGCTCAAATAAGACGAAAAGAGAAGAATTATGTAATAATGCAGAAGGATCATGAAATAAATAATCGTGACTTCCAGAGACTTATTTTGGCATTGTTGAATATATCACATCATTTTTTCATGAAATGTAAAAGAAAAATATGAAAAAAATTGTTTTTCAGTTTTATTAAAATAAACTATGTTTTAACTATATGGAAAAGGAGAAAATAAAATTATTTTCACAACTACTAAATCAAATGGAACAGGTTATACTTTACAATTATGAACATACCTAACTATGTACATCAGATTGTACAAGATGAGTCTTTGTACAAAAATGAAGTAATCATCTCAAGCTTATTAATATGCTTCATTTTTGAAAAATAAAAGAGGTGTTGTTATACAATTAAGTTATTCTACAGGAAATAATTTATACTACAATGTCTGGACCAATGTTCTAAAATAAGCCAAATTCTGAAAGAATATGTAACAGTAATCTTTTATCTTTTATAATATTTATTATTCTTTTTTATTAATCCTTTTATCATTTTAAATATTTAATTACTTGTACTCATTTCCTACCTTTTATTCTTATATTTAAGCATATTTTAATCATAAAAATATTGATATTGGGGCATTAAAATCAGATAGTGAATGATACTGATGAGGAATATTTTCAGGGAAAAAGAAATGGATATGTAAAGGAAAGAAAAGACATCATAAAAAGATGATTTATTTAACAAAGGTAAGATGTCATCAAATAAAAAATACATAGAGCAGAAAACAAATGAAAATGTGGAATAAAATGATAAATGAGTCTAAACAGTGAATTAAAATACAAGAATTGGAAAAGCGAAAGGAAAAAAAATGAGAAATACTGTTTTCACAAGATCCAATATGAAGTCAAATGTAGTTTTACAGAAAGAGAAATGAATTTTAGAAGGGTGTCTGCCGCGTCCTAGTCCATCCACGCCTTGTGACAAGGTCCATGGGTGGAAGAGAGCGCTTCAAGGAATCGCTTCTCCAGGAAAAGGACACTGCATGTGGGAATTGGGCGCAAGGATCTTGTAATATTTTGTACTGATAATTGTAATTTGTGTAATTCACATATATATATATATTCATGTAATATTCACTATGAAATTGAAAATAGAAACTCCAGAGGAGTTACTAGAAACCCTCTAGATAACTTTGTGAACACTAATTGTGAAATTTTACCTTCTGTGAGTAGTATGAGAGAGCTTATACAAAAGCTTTAAATGGAAGAGCTCATGGAGGAGGATTTACAAAATTCCTGTGAGACAACTTCCCTGAGACACTGGACAGGCAGCCAGAGACGGGCAACTAGGACACATATGTTATGCCACCGGCCGCCTAAGACAGGCACAGGACCAATTGCTGTCCTGCAGGCCCATGACGGGTAAGGCCTGGTTGGATTCATATGAAGAGTCCTTGACCCAAGACAGGCGCTATCCTCACAGGGCCTGCCATACTCCCATAAGTGATGAGGGAAACAATGTAGGGAGCGGCATGATAGCTTCACAGCTGCCGCTCCATCTCTCCCTCCTGTGGGCATCCAGGTGCTTTGGCTTACATTTTCCAAGCTAATTAAGTAACAAGATTAAAGTGTTACAAAGGTGAAAAAAGTTAGCAAATATATACTCCAGCTTCTAAAAATAAAATAGATTCAGATTCACTCACAGACGGGTGTGCAGTGTCTTCTGTCTCTCACTCGCTGACTCCCTGACCACCTTTGGGACCCCTGAGCCCTGCCGCAGCTGGACTCCGGCAGGTGTCATCATTGAAATAATTCAATAAAATTTAAAAATTAAATTTACAAACTCAAAGATTTTACATAATAAAAAATAAAAATTACTAAAAAATGTATCTGTTGTAGTCAGGGGTTGTAGGGAGAACAATTATACACAGGATGCAGAATTTAAAATATTTTATGATGGTCACCCAAAGTTAAATACAAGAAAGTGCAGGAAATCTATGCACAACACTAAAGACCCAGAATATTCAGCCAAGAGCCTGGATCCCACAGCAGTGTCCTGCATGAGTCCAGCTGAAGACCTAGAGCCCGTGACAATTCCTCCCACAAGTCCAGCTGGAGGTCTAGAGCCCATGACAAGGGCTAATGCAGTCTTGTTTATGGATCTGCACTGGGAAGGTCCAAAGCTCGGTGGTGGAAGCTTGAATGTCTATGCCAGCAGGATGAAGAAGCTGTGCCACTAGGTTGAGGGCTCTACACTGGAGCAAAGAAGTGACATTCAAAATAAGAACCAGAGCTCCCCTGAAAAGTACTCCAGACATCTTCAGCAACAGTGAGTTCCTGACCTCCTGTGACTATAACAACGGTCAAGTACATGACAGGAAGCCTGTGTGACAAGCTCCTCCTGGAGATTAAACAGCACACAGCTTCCCCTCCAAAGCCAGGAAGCAATGCTCAAAGTAAGGACCAGAGCTCCCCCAAAGGGAACCACAGCCACTCTCAGTGACAAGGTCCTGAGTTCCGCCAATGATAATGGCCAAATTCATATCAGGGAAGCTAGCCATGACAAGCCCCTCCAGGAGAACCCTCAGCTCAAAACAGCAATATTTAGGAGAACCCACAATGCCTAATTCTCCCTTTCTGTGTCTCCTTTTATGCTGGCAACTTTCCTCAGGTGGGCCATCTACATTCAGCATCATGCCAATTTAATTCAGCAGGTATTAAGTTGACCACCAGTTTTTAAACCATAACAGTATCCAACAGTACATTTTTGTAGCATTTCATACCTAAGAAAATGAAGTCACTGAGATTTTAGGGAAAATGTAGAGAAACACAGAGGATCTGTAACAATTTGTTAACCTTCATGGCAGAAGGTTCTCAGTTTTGCTGACATATAATTTTTAATCTAGATTTCTATACTTCAACAGCCTACTAAGAGAACATGGGAGTGAAAATAGTATGTATATAAAATACTTGATAGAGATTTAGATAGCAAAATAAATTATTAAACCAAGAAAGAAGAAACAAAAACCAGAATTCTTTAAAAAGGGGATTGGACAAGAGAAAAAAGGAATAAGGCAAAGGGACTCATCAGGATGAAGAGAGACCCTCACAGTGATAAATGTAAGGACAATTATTGAATAAAGTAGTGGGCTTAAAATGAATTTCCATGAGAAATTTTCTCATCACAGTGACTTCTCTATCCGCCATTCATTTAAATAGAATTTAAAGAAGATCTATGTTGATGAAGAATTATTTTACTTACTATAAAGATATTGCAACAAAACATTTAAGCAATTATTTAATTAATGAAATTTGTTATCTTGCTCAATTTAATTAAAAATCAATTGCATTATAATCTTTTTCTGATTTCCTGTTTTTGTTGCCACTCTTCAGTTGTATGATGGGTTGTTTGCTAAGATTTAGTCTTATTATGTAGCTCAGGATGGTCTCAGACTCACAGTGATCCTGACGACTCAGTCCCTGAAGTTTCGGGGTTGTATTATAAGCATGCATCTGATTTTAACTACAAATCATCCTCAGCTCTTGAGTAAATAAATCATAAAAATAAGGAACTTAGGTTCAGTAATTTCTCAATATTTTATTTTTTATTGAAAAAAGGTAAAGCAGAATTTCATAATGAAATAATAGGAGAATAATAATAGTTAATGATCATATATTGTCATCTTCAAAGTAGTTACACAGAGTGCAAGATATGGGAGTAAATAATTCTCCAGGCGATATCAGTATGAACATTCCTTTTCAATGAAAAGTAACAGTGAGTTCTTCAGTTCTGATTTGTCTTAGGTTTAATTTAAAATGTACAAAACAAAGGAGTAGAGAAATCCTTAAATGAATTGCTTCTTTTGATTTTCAGCATTTCAAAATGTCTTATTATTTTGGAAAAGACCTCACTATTATCATTATTCCATATATCTAGAGAATGATCAAATTTATTAGAGGGAAGGCCCTTACATAAGGGGGTCTGAGAGATTGTACATGTCATGAGATACACCCACACCTACTCAAGCTCTCCAAGAGTACACCAGAAAATTTGTGTTTTATTCACCACAGTAGTTTTGTACACACTAACATTTCTCCTTGATTTCTAAAGGCAATGATTATTAACATGATTGTTTTTAATTTTTTCTTCTAATTAAATGATTGCATAAAATAGTATGGTTGTAGAACAGGCTGCCATTCATTAAACATAAATGGTCATATAAGTTACATGAACTGGTCATCATAAAATTGGGAATCTGGAGAATGAAGCAAACTGATGAAAAATCTATCTCATTACAGGACAGTAGTTTTATCACTTGATTGTCATGTAAGAAAGTGAGTTTAGTGTTACAAGATTTTATTTTTAAAGGAATAATAGTGATAGACATTTTAAAATTTGAAATCTTCGAGTTTAAAATCTATGCAGTCATTTATTCCACATGTGACAGGCTTAATCAAGCAACCACATACCCTGATTCTGAACTGCCTCTTTATACAACACTCTAAACAGTTTACCAGTGCAACATCTTACACCTTGCCAATTCTGTAATGGATAAGGTGCTTTCTGTGTAATAATAATTATTTACTCAACCTTTTTTGCATTCATTCCTGTATTTTGTTGCCTTCAGAATCAGTATTGTGTAGATATGCTCATAGATGCTTTTTAATCCCAAATCACTTACCAAGCAAATCCTTAAAATGCACCACAATGAAATTCTAATAAACAGAGGCTCTGATCTCTTTAGTAATTGTAATGAACCATAGAACTTAAATGACATGAAAAAAAGTTAAGGATACAATTAATTTAACAGAAAGAACAAGCTCTTTGTGAAAAAATAATGTCTGGTCAGGGCTGATTAAAATTAGAAATTCAACACAGTATATTGCTGAGTAGGAAACAGTGACAATTTTACATAACTCTGACCTATGTACTTTTTCCCTAATCTATCATCCAGTCTTTTCCAAACAACAAAGTGGTAGAGCTAGGTATAGGTGCAAATATAGAACTGGTATTGTCAAATTTAATGCTATACTAATATGTGTATCAACATAATGTTTTAAAAAGCTAGATCTAACATGCTTCTTTTACTGCTCCTCCCTCATTTAACCACTCTAAAATAGAAATTCATTAAGGGGGAAAAAAAAGCATGTAGTCGTATTAAATTCTTTAGACAAAGTACAAAGGAAAATCCCTAACACAAAGATAATGATTGGCAAATACTTAGTAACTGACTTGCATACACATAGCAATGTCCAATATGTTATGAGATTCTTTCAGTTTATCAGAATACTAGGTTTGACACTAGTATATGGGGGTGCACACTTTTAACCCTAAAACTCTGTGAGGCTGAAGCAAGAAGGCAAAAATGTGGAACACCCCCCAACACACACAGCCTTGGGAACTCAGAACCATTGAGAAATTGTCTCAAAACAACAAAACAATTCCTGACATTGCAAATACATAAATTAATTAATGTATTAAATAATATGTTTATAATTTCTGTAAACATCCTCAGACTTCCTTTAACAGCTTATGTTTGAACCAAATGTTTAATTACAATAGATTATCATTTATTGGCTGCCTATATCATATCCACAGTGGAGAAACCCATAAGAGGGAGCAAATTTTCTTGTTTTTTTTAATTTTTTATTTTTTAAGACTTTGTACTTGTATAAATTTATCAGACTTGGGAAATACTGATAAACCTAGAAGCCATTAAACATAAAATGATTCTGTTACGTTGGTTTAGATGTAAATGGATCTCCAAAGTCTCATACATTCAAATGTAGGCTTTTAGAAGCCAACTAAATCATGGAAGCCTTATGCTTATCTGTGGATTAATCCTCTGACAAGCTCCTAGCTGAATATTTTGTAAGGAAGTGAGACTGATTGGAAGAGGGACGTCAGTAGAGGTCTAGACGTGGAAAGGTGTAATCTTGTCCCTTGCTTTATCCCCTCTCGCAGCTTCCTGGCTGCCATCAGTGGGGCAGCTGTCCTCCGCCATGGCCCTCTGATATGGGCAGGAACAAAGAGATGGAATGAGCCACTTCCTTCCTTTCGATGGGCTGTGGACGCAGCAAGGCTCTGGCGATTAGCCATGTTTCCGTTTAGGAGGTCCTTAGGCCTCAGGAGCAGATCATCGGTTCCAACACCAGCGAAAGAGGAAAGGAGGGAGTCCACAATGAGAGGCACCGGAAGTTAGGGTACTGCTTCTTTAGAAACTGGAAGCCTGTGTAGTGTTGAGGCTCTTTGACAGTTCCTCTTCCCCAGTTCCTCCTCCTCCTGCTCTTGCTGCTGTCGGTGATCTTCAATAAACGCAGCTTCTCGCTGCTCACTAGACCTATGCTTGGCAGTTCTTTCCATGTGGCACACAAGAGCCTGGTGTTTCAGCCCATCCCACTATGACACTTCTACTGTGCCATTTGCACCTTGCAGTCAGCCCACTGTACAACCGTAAGTGGAATTAAACTTTTTCGCTTTTAATGTGTAGGTTTGAATATTTTCTCCCAGGAAGGGGAAAATGACTCCCAGAATTAGGAGACCATAAGGGTGCATAATGCAACCTAAACTAGAACTGAGAAGTTAGGCATTTCCAAAAGGAAATCATTTTCAGTTTTGAAATTTGAAAAAGGCATAGCAATTAGTTGCAGGAATGTTTTGAGTTATTGAAGTTAAAATGAAAAGTAAGAAGCTAAAAGTTTGAGGCTGGACAGGTCAGAACTGAATTGTCTCATTGTTCATTGGAGCCATAACAGTGGCCTTGGTCTTTGCCAAGGAAGAAATGACCTGAATGCCGCCGGGGGAGCAGCGCAGAGCTGTGCTGAGACCATCAGGAAACTGCTGCTGCAGTGAGACTGATATTCCTACAAAGCATCAGAAGAGCAAGAATGGGAATTAAAAGAACCAGAGAGATTTGAACCTAACAAAGTTTCTGTGTAGATGTAAAGAACAGTTGAATACCTATGATTCTATGAGTTTTAACATGTGCATTTTTAAGTTTATTGATGGAATAAGGGAGATAAAAGGAGTCAATGATGCTGAAAATTCTGGCTAATGAGTAGCTAATAGCGACAGGAGTAGAAAGTTCATTTGTTATTAATAGAGCTTTAGAAAAGTGTTAGCTTTTTTAAACTCTCCAATGTCAAGGCTGTTAAACAGATAAGCTTTCAAATGTTTCCTTCCCTGTAGGATATGTGAGTTCTACAAATTGAAATTGTTTTACTTTTATATTTTGGGGGTCTATATGTATATAAATATATATTTGTGTGAGAAATTTTATGTATATGTAGGATTGTTTTAAGAACTGAAACATGGTAAGCAAAACTTTTTACCTTCTTCAGAAAAAAATCTAGTTAATCAAGAGTAAAGTATCTAATACAAACATATACTGATAAGTAATCAATTTTCTAATGATAAAATACATTTTAAATGAAATATTTTGCAAGATACTTTTTTGTATGAGTCAACTGATGTTTTTTAAAACTACTGAGCAAAATTCAGTGCAAAATGAGAACATATTACCAGGAATTCCAATAAATACAAATACATATATTTGTGTTTTTATATTGAATTATCCTATGTTGTTAATTCCTAATTTCTTCAGCAGAGGTTGAGTTCAACTGTTTTAAATAAAATTATAAATGCAAATTAAATGAACTTTAAGAGAAAATTCTGTACTTCATTATTAACAAAAATATGAAAATACAGGGAAAGTTTCATGACAATGATATATACATACTGCAAATATGAGAAACATGTCAAGGTTGTGTCCACTTAATTTTTTGTTTGGTACAATTTAATTCACTCTAGGCAATTTAGTTTTTATACTACTCTCTTTTTAAATAAAACCAAAAATGGTATCACTTATTTATTGAAATTCGATGAGTGCCACAGTTAAATCCCACTGTATTTATTTATTTTTAGTACTGGCGATTGAAGTCATAACTTTGCATTTGCCAAGGAGGCACTTATGCCACTGAGCTAAACCTCCAGCCTTTTCTTCATTTTAAAGCGTGTCAAAACTATAGTGTATCCCCAGATATGCTTACCTCTTGTTTCAAGAACTGTAAAGATATTAAATGTTTAATAAAACTTTAGAGATGCAAGTAAGAACCTCCATTTATTTTTGTTTTTCTTCTGTTTAATTTTCTTTTATCCAGGAGGCCATCATACAATTTAACCTACAGAAATTTGAAAAACAGCAATTTACTAATATATAAATGTCTCAGTTATTTTTCTCACTGTAGAGAGAAAATATCTGATGCCCGCCCGAAGTTATAGGCGGAAAGGTTTATTTCCGCTCGTTTTGGGAAGGTTCAGTCCATAGACAGATGCCAGCAAGGCAGGATGGCAAGGCAGAGAGCACAGCAAGGAGAAACCATCCATTGTAGGGCAGCAGAGGGCAGCAAGTAGGAAGCAGCCGGCTTTGCTTTGCACCCAAACTTCAAGACCTTTTGGTGGTGCTACTCATGCCTAGGGTGGGGCTTCTGTCCTTGTAAATTCTTTCAGCCACAACCAGCGCTGTGCTAATTCCAATCAGTGGGCTAATTTAATACCAGGCACACTTTTCCCAAGATCATACACCCTACTTGAAGCGAGCTCAGAAAATCCCTAATCATGACCATGAATAGGTTTGGGGGTGTCATCTAGGTACAAGTTATAACAATAAGGAAACTTTCCAGTAATGTGTACAGGTCAAGACACTTTAAATTCTTTGCTTACAGAAATCTGGTACTACCTTAGGCTTATGATCTACAGACATAACATCAAAAAGGTGAGGGCAGCACTGCTCTTACGACTCCATAGGAAAACACTGCAATGTGCACATACTAGAGAAAATCAAGCTTTTAGCGAGGTGCATATGCTGTTACCAATCATAGATGATTAGATATCAGAGATTTTAAAGATTTGATATCATTTCATAAGGCTCAGAATGGCAACTATTCTACAGAACTGCTTTTCTTAGAAATAACATTTGTAAGAAAGATTTTAATAAGGAGAATAGTATCTAATTACCTGCATCTGCAGTGAAAGGTAACTACTTAGAGCTACATAGTTATAATTCAACACATATATGTACACCCAAAGTGAGATTGAGTGGAACAGTGAAAACTGTAAAACAAGGCATAACAGTGAAACGAATTGCCTTTGATACTCCTTAAAATATTCCACCTCACTTCAGGCAGGTTTATCTTACCATTCTTACTACTTTCTGAAGCCATTTTACAAGTTCATGTTCATAAGTGGCTATAGTTGCATGATCATGGCTGTCTCAGTGTCCTGGAACAATCACAGTATTTACTTTTTATTTATATTTTAGCTTTGGGAAGGCCAAAAAATCCCATGGTTCCTGGTCATATGAATACGATAGGTGAAGACAAACCATCATGCTTGTCCCAGCTGCCTGTCCACTGGATGCCATTAGGGAGCAACATCCTTCCTAAGGTAAAGAGAATTTCCAAAACTGCCTTGAAAAATATCAAGAAGGATGGAATAAATGTGCTTCAACTGCATGGGACTATTTTGAAAGAAATGAATGGCAATGGGTCTCTCAGTGTAATAAATTTTTATAGCCATTTATATATATATATATATATATATATATATATATATTCATATATTTCTTATTATTTTGTGATACATATTGTATCAGTACCTCCATCAGCATAGCATGGTCCTGAGAGGGGGCAATGGGTGATTAACAAAAAGAAGCACACAGAAAAATGCTGGGACTGTGTAAGACCTGACTTCTCTGATGGAGTGGCAGTGACAACCCAGTACAGTCTGTGTCTTCATTTACGCACAGTAAAAAAGGGGTAAGTGCATGACAGGGCCAAAAGAGAAAGATTTCAGTGTTTTGCTGAGAACACTGAAAGTGAAACATTCTCAGAGCGCTCTGTGCTGTAATCAACAGAAAGGAACACCACAGCTGGACACCTGCTAGACTGGCCTGGAGCTGGTCTCAGCAGCTTGGTCACATGGCCTGCCCCTGGCACTCTGTGTTCTTGGGGCTGGCCTGGTTGGAGCCCCCAGAATGTATGGGTCATTGTCCAGCTCAGCCATTTCCCATATATCAGCATTTAGAAAAATTTAGCTACAAAGCCAAATATTATATTTCACATTATTAGAAACATAAATATAAAATGCACAATGGAATATGATAGACAGTAATCTCCACAAAAATTTCAACTTGTTCATCCCAACAAGTAGCATTAAAATTTCTAATAGTCTGATATTCAAGACGGCATGGAAATCATTTAATTTTACTGAGAGAAACCCAGCAGCTATGATAAATTTTCAAAATCACAAAACAAATGTTCATTTAGGATATAGTAAATGTAGTCCTAAAGGAAATTGCGACAAAATCTATGAGTAGATTTTATCTCTGCTATTAAATCCTGAAATATTTGTTAAAAGTATGGACCCCTTGTCCAGTGGACCTAGAATTTCATTTATGATCTTCTGAGTGGGCTAGGCTTTCTGTCTCTCTCTCTGTCTCTCTCTGTCTCTCTGTCTCTCTCTGTTTCACTCTCTCTGTCTCTATCTCTGCCTCTCTCTGTCTCTCTGTCTCTCTCACTCCTACCTCTACTTTTTAAAATTATAAAACTCCTTAACCCTTATATTGACCACTTCAATTGAAAAATCATTGTATAAAACACAATGTTATGTTTATGCTTTGGAATATCAGACTTATCTTCCCCAGTGTATCTTCTCTCTCAGTTTAAATCCACTGGGTGAAAAAAAAAAACTAGCCAGATGGCTGGAATTGTAGGAAATGTTCAGAAAGGGCTTACCACATGGGACTCAGGATTAGTTAGCTCAGAACCTAACAACTTCATCCTATAATTAGAATGCTTGCTATCCCTGGTTAAGTCTCTTAGCTTAAACAAGTTACTCACCATCACTGTTTCATTTGTTTTTTTATCATGGAAAAGAATTTGAATGATTCTAATGTTTGGGAAGAGCAGTAACACACAGCACACATTACAGTATTTAGAATAGTGTAACATATAGTTATTTTTAGCATTACCATGCAAGTGTTATACCAAAGTTATATTAAAGAACAATGACTCAAAATGTTCCTGTTGAAAAACAGCATTTCCATGGTATTTCATATCTACACCAAACAAAAATAATGTTAAAAATATCATTATATGGTTAAACAAGAGTAACTTAACTGGATTGGAATAAGTTACCAACATATTAATCATTTCATACAAGAAACAACTTCAAGCAAACAAGTGAAAACAATGAGAAAAGAACTTCCTTCTCTGTAATATTATTTTCCAATGAGGCATGCCCACAAAGAGAGAAGAATTTCTATTTTATTATTCTTAGTTATTATACAAAAATATCCTTGCCAAAAGTGTTAATTTGACATATAACATTTTTAAAACTGTTATGATTCAGGTAAAAAAAAAACCTAACTATTTTTAGAGTGAATGATGTATAGCAAGTCTTTTACCTATGAAACCGAGTGACCAGTTTTTGATCTTACCCCCAAAGTAATGTTAAAATCCAAGTCTCTTATCTCCCAAGCCAAAACTCTTTCTACTACTGAAAAACAATTAATTCTAAAGAAACAATTTTTTTAACTTCTTATGGCTGTAAATAAGTGTTTTCTTCATGGTTTCTGTGGCTGAAGACAATCATACATTAATATGGGGTCTTTTTTATATCTCTTATATCCACTATATCCATCTATATTCGAATTTACAATTTCATTATCCCATACATACAAACTGCCAAACTTCCACTCACACTACCTTGAAAATAATCAAAATTACATCTCAAAAGTTTTATCCTTATTAAATTTAGTACCGATAAAATTTAACATACGAGTTATTATATGCATATGTTTAATTATATAGTTAAACATATTAATAAAATATAAAGTTTGCTGAAGGTACATAAGCAACTGTTTGCTTAAAACATTGAATACAAATAAGATTAGTAATGTTTAGATACTAATGACAATAGCCAGAAAGAGGGAATTGTATAGAATTTCATATACATATTAATTTTATTGCTGCCATAATAATTACAAAAATTTTAAAGCTTTATTATGTTTCATAAATTTATTTTATTCTGTAGGTCAGGACTTTGATGTGGCCAGCTCTGCTTAAATTTCACAAGTTCCAAAGGAAGGCATCAAAGCTTATGTTCAGGAGATAAATCTATGTCTAGGTTTATTTCATTGCAAACTTTAGTTGGTATGACTGAGATCCTCCTTTCCTTGCTGACTTTTGACATAGATCACATTCATCTTTTGGGGACAGTCCACATTCCGTGGATCAGTGTTACTTTGATTTGCAAAGTGAACAACCATGAAGTAAGTTTATCTTACGTTTCAGGTATCTCCTGCTCTTCTTCCTCTGCATCTCTCTGATGCTCCTGTCTCCCCCTTGAAATGTTAAGTGCCTATGTTATTATGTGTGGCCCAGGTAATAATCAGAACAAACCCTATATATTGACATTCTCCACCTTTTTTCTACTGCAAATCTTGGTTTACAAGATAATGTAGCATATTGCTAGGTTCTATGTATTGATTTTTAAGTATTTTCAGGAGCTGGATAGATAAGCAATGTTATCCTTCAAAATAGTTGAAAGAGGAAAATAGGGTGGCAGAAATGAATGGCTCTGTGAACTGACTGGTAAATCACATCGTTTTATTTCCCTTTTTTAATGAAGATATACAAATCATATTTGGGGGACCCTCTTCTGCATACACCTCTAAACTTTTACTGGTTTTTTCAAATAATATTAATTGGGCATATACTTTGTTAAATCACAAGGAACATAGAAGTAAAAAAAAAGTAGCCTTACTTACAGATTTCTAATTTAGGAACCAATCAGTCAGTAATCTCATATTGTGTCAATTAAAATGAATAAATTTAAAAAGTAGAGAAGAAGAGGTGGAGGTGGAGGTCAGTGATAATGTCTTCTCTCAAAAAAAAAAAAAAAAAGAAAAAGAAAGAAAAGTCAAATCCCTATAGATAGGAAAGGAGGTCAGGGTGAGAAGAGAGGTATGAGAGAGGAGGGAAATGGTATTGAAAATTACAAAGAAATCTTACATGTATGTACCAATTCCGCAAAATGAACATCACTATATAGAAATATAGATTAAATACAATTTTTCTCTTTGCTTTTCTCTTAGGTATAAAAGAGAATGTATCTATAAAATCATTCTTCCTCAGAGGTAATGATAGTAAGTAACTGATTACATAAACAATTAAATTCATAATACTAGTAGAGTTCTTTTTTTTTTTTTTTTGTACTGGGGATTGAACTCACAACCTTGCGCTTGCCAGGCAGGCCCTTAAGCCACTGAGCTAAATAAATCCCCAGAATTAGTAGTTCTTTATAGTAAAAAATTGATACTATACTTTTAAATTTATGGTTAAATATTTAAAAAATTTTTATGATCTTACTTCCCAGTTATGTATAGTATCAACAGTACTAACACAAAACAGTAATCCATCACTAAGGAAACCCCTCCCCAAGATCTTATATAAGCAGCCCCTGCCCTTTGTCCAGCCAGAAGGCCTCTACATTTCTCTGCAGCATCTCCCGCGCCCTCATTGAAGGTCTCTTCATACTTTGTCTCCTTCTTATCTCTCCTGCACTGCTTCAGACTGAGTGCCAAAAAATACTCAGTCACTGATTCCTTTAGGTGTAGGAATTTCTTGTTGTGGAGAGACACACTTTCTGTTCACAAGACTGAAATGAGAAGTCAGAGGTGGAATCACTGGGATTGAGGATCTTCAGGAGGAAAAAAAAAACACCTATTTTATTACCTTACAAATAAAAATCCTGAATCCCCTGAGAAGAGAGAGAAAACAGGAACAGGTGCCAATTGATATGTATAGAAAAAAATTCAGCCTCTAAGAGAGAGCCAGGAAACATCCCTGGCACAGGATCCTGTACCTCTACCAACCCTGGGTCACTTACTGATGGAAAGGGCATAAAATAACGGCCATAGGAACCTCGGATTTCCATTTTTCTGAAACAAAGCTGTGGTTGGGACACTGAAAAAATGGTACATGCACACGCAAGTACCAAGCGCACGTGCGCGCGCGCACACACACACACACACACACGCAGGCACACACAAACTCTCCACCCCAACTGCCAACACCAGCTGCCTAAAATTTCTTCACTCTCTCCCCATCCTTCCTTTCTTCCTTCTCCCTTTGCTCCCTTCCTCCTCCTTCCACATTTTCTCCCTTTCTTTCTTTCTTTCTTTCTTTCTTTCTTTCTTTCTTTCTTTCTTTCTTTTCTTTCTTTCTTTCTTTCTCTTTCTTTCTTTCTTTCTTTCTTTCTCTCTCTCTCTCTCTCTCTCTCTCTCTCTTTCTTTCTTTCTCTCTCTCTCTTTCCTTCCTTCTTCTTCTTTCTTAGGGCTGAGTATTGAATATAGTTCTTCCATTTTTTTAAAATTTTGAGACAGGGACTCAATAGATCACTAAGTTAACCTGCCTGGGCTTGAACTTGTGGTTTTCAAAACTCAGCTTCTCAGATTGCAAAGATTTTAGCATGTGTCTCCATGGAAAATATTTTTTGATTTTATTTTTATTGTCTTCCATAGACACCAAAAATTCTGCAGAAGAGGAAAAGGCCTTGAGTACTCAATTGTGAAAAAAGTATATATTTGGAGGGCTTGTACTAGCTCACTTTAATATTTCAAAACAAAGTCACAATCTAGCTATTCCCTACAGTAAACAAGATAGTACAGAAATGACGTTAGGATAGATATATTGATGCAAGAAATGTAATAGAGAGTTAAAATATGCACACATTTATATCCCTTTACTTTTTTTTTACAAAGCTGCCAAGGCTACTCTTCAGTATTTAAAGGATAATCTTTGCAACAGATGGTGTGGGAAAAATGTATATCTATATGCAAAATAGTAACTTTAAATCCACAAGATAGAGAAAAAATTAATTCAAGATGAATCATATGGCCAAATTTAAACCCTGAGGTTGTTACATTTTTAGAACATAGTAATGCAGGAAAGCTGCATTATAGAATTATGGAGAGAATGCTTATAGGATATAATATGTCCAATAGATTAACACATTGGACTTCACTGAAATTAAAAATCACACTGTATGAAAGATTATTAAAATGAAAATTTGAAAAGACAAAGAGAAAATGCTTATATAAGATGTGATTATAAATTGTGTAGAATATCAAAATGTAGAGAATTCTTAAAACAATAATATATGTGGTTGTCATATTTATGCTTTTTATCTGTATATATTATATTATGCTTTTTCAAATTTAATACTGCATCAGTGTCTTTTCTAAAATAGTTGGACATTTGTTCTCACATATATTTGGTCTCATGTTTCTATTGTATGCTTCAGCCATTTAATTTACTCTATTTTATTTGCTACTTCAATTATCTTTTGACATTCCTGCACTTAATAGTCTCAAAATTATATGAGTATCTTGTTTATTATTGGTGTCCTTCACCCAGCCTGGATATCTTCAAGTACATGTTGGCTAATGATCTTATTGGGTTAATGTGTTTGAGGAGATAGTGGGAAGTTTAAGAGTTTTGCTAAAACAGAAAATCTATTCATGCCAGGTATGGAATACTTCTATGTAGGTGTTTAAATGTTCAATAGTTTATCTAAAGCCATTGTGAATGAAATATCAATAATAATGCTTCTATATCTTCAAGATTAAACAGTTTTTTTAAATAAATGATTTTTACTGAAAATCAAGCTTTAAATGACATAAATCAATAAAATGTATCTGTATCACATACCATAATTTAATTAACATTGATTTAAAATCATGAAGTGTGATCACACTCTCATAAGGCGTAATGAAGATTTCAAAAAGAGTATCTGGAGCATTTAAACAAAGTTGCTTACTTAAAGTTTCCTCAAACTTCCCTAGAAATTAATTTTCATTACAATTTTATTTATGAGAGTGTGTATTCATGAATATGTATGATTTCTGAGTATATTCTCTATAATGATTTCTTTATGCAAAAATATGCAGAAACCTTATAGTTTTGTCATTATGTATATAGAGAGGGGAGATACATAGACTGCAGTTAATTCATGACCAAACTTAATTAGGTAGCCTTCAATCTTCCTTGCTTTAATTTCAGAAAGGAAAACATAAGGACACTATGAATTGACTCATCTTATTATTTTTAAACTAAATATTGAGAACCATTTAATTAATGTAAAAAGTAGTGTACAAATATCTTTATATAAGCACTGATTTTATACCATCTCTACTTTTAAATTTGTTTACTATTATTACTTTAAGTTTCTCAACCTATTAAAATAATGTGTTTATTAAATGTACAAAATATTGTTAGACTTACAAAATTCAAAATATGTAAATATGCTTGTGAATTCCAAATACTAAAACAAAAAAAAATCATGGAAAATAAGTTATCTTGACAATTAATTAGTTAAATTTTTCTAATAGACAATTGTTTTTCTTTAGAATAGGATTTTCTTTAAAATATATGCTGCCAGTAGGACTTTGCTTTAAAGAATCTGACAGAAATATTGCAATGTATACTTAAACTTATCTATATAATGAGCCAGGGTGAAAGATAAGGCCATAAAACAAACCAATTTATGAGAAAACAGTATACGTTTCTGCATTAAGATAGTTCTCATTGGTTTCAAAAGACTAAACGCAATCTAAATGATAATTCTCTCTACATAGAAATCCAAAGAAAAATGGGCAGGTGGAAGGGGAGATCAATATTCTTGGGAGAAAGTGTTCTTTGGATATTTAAAAGGTTCAATTTCAATATACAATATTTTATTTCCATTACTTATAATCTTTTTCTTATTCATTTTGATGTGTTTAAGTGGATCTTTCTTTGTATTTCATTTCTAAAAGTGTGCTGGTGTAACCTACAATATTTTGAAGGACTCAGAGACTCATCCAGAATGCTAGCTTCACCCATCCTACCTCTGTATGCCCGCCAACAAGTATAATGCAAAGGTGTGCATCTTTGGGAATGTCCCAAAGAGAGAGCCATCTAAATTGAAAACTCTTTACTTCTTAGGAGTTTTATAAAATATATTGCCTATATTTATATATTTCAAAGTGTATATATTTTATATAATCACCACATATCAAAACATGAAATTAGAATATCTGGTACAATATTATGCCTTCTGATGTTTCACTTAAGGAAAATTTTTCCTTGGTGTTTATGCAATTTCTAGTTTATTACTATATTTTTAGAGTCATATTGTGAAAACAAAACAAGTTTAAATATTTAAAGATTTGTAAATTTTTTAAATTCTTATTTAAAATACATACTGTCACTTTGAAAGATTTATGTTTACTGTTTTTGGTCACCTCAGGAATGCATAATTTTGGCAAAACTTTCAATATACGGAAAGGAAAATCCAGGCAAAAATTGGGTTATTAGTCTTCGTGAACATATCGGAGAACTGAAATTTCAAAGAAATCAAATAACACCTAACCTACGAAAGACTGATTCCCGTACAGTAAGATGGGAACAACTGCATCCTACCAAGGCAGAGGACAGAGTATGCTGGCTTAAGAAGAAATCAGCTAGAAAGTCTAGTAAACTGGCACTGATAGAATTAATTCCAGAAGAGTCAGATACCTTGAACTGACACAAATATCGGAAATTTTGTGCCTTCTTTTTGTGAAGCTTTTTTTCAACTCCAAAAGGAGCTCTGAAGCCTTGAGAAAATTTGCCAGGGCAATAGGGATTGACAAGCGCTGTGTGAGTGACAAGAATTTGCACAATAAAGGATTCTCCAATATATGGAGTATGGGTGGGGAGCTTGAATATGTCCATAGAAACCTAACAAAAAGCTATTACTATTAAGATACTGGAAAGAACAACTGGGTATGGGAAAATAAGGAAGCGGTTTCCCCCTAGAGAGCAGCAGACATACTTCCTGAGAACATAAGTAGAGCTGGTGGAGGAGCAGAACGAATTTGAAGGATATTCACAGAGACTGAGGGACACAAAGTCTTAAGACCAAGAGTCAGTCAATATAGAAATGAACAAGCCTCACACTGCCTTCTCCTAATTTCAATCTGCAAAACATTTTGTAAAAGGACAGTTAGGAATTTAAAGGAAATTTGGAAAAAAAGAGATTATTCTTCAGGCACAGCATAGTAAAACCTTTTCAACAAGCAGCCTTCCTTCTAATCATGAATTATGTAGCACAATATTTGGGTACATTATGAATACCAGGTACACTACACATTTTAAAATCGTTTAACTTCCAGCTCAATTAAAAGAAAACTAATGCTAGTGAAAATGAGGAAGAAAGTCAGGCTCCTCTTCAAGCAGGGAAAATATAATTCTTAAGCATTATTATTCTGTGCCAAATGTCTGAATTTCAACAAAAAAAATGAAAAAATGCAATAAAAGGGGTGGAATACTTCCAAATGAAAAGGTAATCAACAGATCAGATTCTGATTGACAGAGAAATTTAATTATCTGGCAGGGGATTTAAGTAAATACAATGAATATTTTAAAAAACTAATAAAGAAGGTAAACAATATGTGAGAACAGATGGATAACTTCAGCATGCAAGAGGAGAATAAGGTAAAGAATAGGATGGAAATACAAAAAACATGAAGACTACCTTAATAGAGATGAATAATACCTTTAATGAACCTATGGTACACTTGATGACTGAAAAGATGGCCTTCAAGAAACATCAGTAAGAATTATCTGTGCTGAAAAGCAAAGGGGGAAGAAAAAGCAGTTAAAAACTCCCACAGCAAACAAGAGCTATAACACAGTATCAAATGATACAAAATATATTTTTGGAACTTCAGAACAGGTAGGGAATGAGAAAAAATATTCGAAGTAATAATGACTGTCTTTTTTCAAATTGATGACATACATTAAGCCTAAAAATCAATAAACTCAAATAGCAAGACAAAATAAATACTAACAATAACTGAACTCAGGCATACCATATTGAAATTGGTAAGAATATGATAGATCAAGAAGCAACAAAAGAAAGCCAATATTACTGCATGCAGAGGGAAAGAGTGTACTTTCTTGGCAGAAATCTGCACAAGAACATATACAATGGAGGAACATATTTTAAGTGCTGCAAAACAATAAAAACATAGTAAAATAAAAGTAAATGAAAAGTAACTGTTATTTAAGAATTCTGAACTCAGATTTCTCATATAAACAGGAACTAGGGAAAATTCACTGCAGCAAATAACACACTGAAAAAAATTTCTTCATATTTAAAGACTAAGATACAAGAAGGAAAAATGAATTAGCATATTAAGAACACTGACATTGATGTGACAAAGAGAAAATAAGGGTTTTTTTGTTTTTATATTCATTTGAATTGTTAAAAAGTACTGAATGTTTATAAAATATAAAAAATGAAGAGGTGACACCAGTATGGCAAAAGAAGGGAGGAAAGAATTGAAATCCATTTCCTAGTGGTTTCTAGAAAGTGCTCAGGGAATATATAACCTCGGTTTTGCATAATAACATCCACATAAGAGAATGAGATGGAATATTGTCTCTCTTTTTTGAAAACAATGTCAGCAACACTTTGAAATTTAACAAAGCAAGGAAGTAAGAAATTTATAAAAGGCCAATCTTACTTAAAATATATAAAAGTTGTAAACATGTACTTGTGAAAGGGAAAACTTTTGAATCCATTGATTTATAAATTTCTTTGTGGCTACATTTATGAAATCTGGGTTAAGTTGCTACATCACACAACACATAAGTCAGACTCTAACATTTTAGACAACACTGAGTGGAAAAAGAAAATGCTTTAAACTACATAATAAAATCATTATATAATTTTATAATGTATTGCGATAATTTTGGAAGTTATTTGGATTACCTAATATTAAATCAGTAGAGTATTTCTTAGACAAGGTAAAAAGCAGAAAATATACAGAAAATGTCAGTGTACCAATGTAAATATTTCCAATATTATCAATATTTTATGTTCCTTAATGGATAAGTAAATGAAAGCAAAACTACATAACTTGGAGTAGACATCTTAGTCACATACAGTGATAAATTATTATTTTATAGATTCTGTAAAGAAACTCTAAAACTATAAAAAAGATAATAATAGGCAAAGCACCTGAATAAACACTTCAAATATGAAATACATGACAAGTAATTATATAAATCATGTGCAATTTCACTTAATTCAGGGAGATACATATAAAATCATCTTTTTTTTACTTATCAAGCTAATAAACTAAAATGTCTACAACATTAAGCATTCAAGAACATATGGAACCATAACAATTTTAGTACTTTAATATAACATTGAAATGTGCATACATTTTTGGAAATACCTAAAACACTCAAGTATAGTGAAATATATACAGACCCTAAGGTTTCAGTTCCAGTCTAATATTTATAGGTATTTTGCTACATAAAAGAATGCTAAAAGAATAATTATTTTTAATTCAGGAAGTTTTGACACTTTCAGCAAGACAGTGGATAAATAAACTATATTATATTTATAAAATTGGTTAGTAGATGGCCATAGAAATCAGGTATGTCCTGGTAATTTTTCTGCTGCAGTGATCACAGTGGAAGTAGCCAAACTAAAAACTGAAAAAATTGGGATTGAGAAATTAGATAATTTAGGCAGACAGCACAGCCAAGGTAAATTATTTCTTTTTCACTATCATTTGTTTTGTGATTGATTAAAATACATTTCTGAACATATAAGATATTTAAAGGGAGCATTCTAAAATATGTATAATAGAAGAAAATTTTCAGAGACTTGAGGAGAGTAATATGTGTTAGAATGTGTCTAAAATTCTTTTTTGGTTTGTTTGCTTTTTGTTGTTTTGTTTTGTTTTTGGTACCAGAAATCTTGGCAGAAATCTGCATGCACAGGAACATGTACAACCTGATACTTCCCATTCAGGCACTGTGCCCTAAGCTATATGCCCGGTTCAATTTCTTGACTGTTCTTTTACTATTTAACCTTTCCATTTTTAACTTTTTTCCATACTATAAAAAAGTTAATAGTTTTAAAAAATATATATTAGCAACTTGAAATGGTTTTATGATTTACAAATATTTTTGATGTTTTCCTTATTACACATAACCAAACATTTTAAAAAAGATTTTTATACCAAAGTCATAAAAGTAAAAAAGGGTTCAATGGCCATATATATCAGGAATCTCTCTAGCAGTCCTAGTATTCAATAGCTTTGCCCATTTTTTCTAGGAACAGTGGTCTTTTAAGTTTCATTGTTTTTCTTGGTACAAAGCCCATTTAAGGATCATTGGGAATGATTTTAGTTTATAAAATCAAACTACCCTGCCAAATCCAAGACACTGAATTCATCCAAATCGACGAAATATGCTTTTACAGCCCATCTGTAGCGGTTGATTGAATGTGTCAGTTTGAGACATTTAGAAGCTTAGCTAAAAGGGTTTAGCAATTGTATACCCAAGGGTATAGAAGACCCACCCCAGGGTGGCTCATCATCTGAAGGTATAAGAGGGAAGGGGGAAGGGCGAATGCTTTCCACTCTTTGGAAAAGCTCCAGTCTTCGCCTTTGGTTTTGGCCTCATCTCTGGCTTCCAGTGTAGACCCCTCAGCTTTCCAGCATAGAGCTTTCAGCCTTCTGTCACAGACCCATCCGCCTGCAGGTGTGGACTTGTACCAGACACTATGGTGAACTCCAGATCTTGGATTGAATGTTTTTGCCTGCAGTGTGTAGACACCCTCTGCAGGCTTCCTCATCTGACTCTGTGGCTGACCATCATAAGCCAATTCTTGTCATTTCTTATACATGTGTATATCTCATGTTGTATCTGTTTTCTCTAGTAAAACCCTAATACATCCATCAAAATACTGTTCCTCCCATTTAGATCAACAACACCTTTATTGCTGACACAACTCTCTCAGATTCTCCATGAGCTCAGGCCTGCTGGAGCTTCCCCAGACCTATCCTGCTTAGACATTACACTTCAGCATGACCTGTCCCATAGTTGCCCCTGTGTTAGCTAGGAGGGAGTTTCTGGCCCAGTTGGAGATCTTGACCTATCCTGTCACTCAGGTACTAAGGGAGGAATAGCAGCTTTGGAAGACTGAGTGCAAGGTCTCAATCTGCTTCATAAGTAAAATCTCTAGCTATCTGTCTTTCTTTACAGAAAAGTAGGTGGAGAGGAAGCAACTCCTCCCTTACTGTGTTTCCTCTTCTCTTTTATCAGAATCTGGATCTGGTTGCCTTAAAATCCCACTGGCTTCAATCAATCTCTTTGCCTATTTTAAAGAGTTTTCCTTGTAAAGTTTCTATATGGAAAATTATATTGCCTTGAATATACATACATACTGCAGGAAACAAGCAATGCTGCGTAGCACAGTTGACCTACCTGAATTTGGTGGTCAAATCCTCTTTCTATCATTTTGGGGTCAATATTCCTCCCATTGTCCTAGGAGAAGCACAAATAAGAATAACATAGACCAGGCATTTCCATAAAACTCAGGTCAGAGCACATGTATATTAGAAATGTGGCCTGATCTTTAGTTATATTTTCCCGTTTTCATCTTCCCTAAAGAATCATAGTTAGGAATATCATGTTGTGTGTGTGGTTAAAGCAGAGTGAATTATGAGAGAGCCATGTGTAAGAGATGCCCCCGAGATGACTCGGTGCTTTGTCAATCATTTCTGTCAAGCACATTCAGAGAGACGCTATGGAAGGCACCTGGGACAAGGTGCACATCTTTTAAAATACTAAAATCTGATATATTTTCACATTCTTTTCCACTTTCCATGCCATTCCAATCCACTTCTAGTTCATGGCACTATTTTATCTCTGTTGGTGCAGACCTGCTCCGAGCATACCTTTCAGTAAATTTCTTTTAACATTATGTGTATATGTGCTTTTTTTTTTTTTTTTTCTTCTTTTGACCAAGGATCGGACTCACTCCCTGGAGCTTGCCAGGAAGGCACTTACACTGCTGAGCTAAATCCCAGCCCACTTTCAATTCTTTGCTCACCATACACGAGGGCCTGAAATCCACCTCTCAGATGCATCACACATAAGATCAATGCCATGAAATAAAAAGTATTGTATAAATATTTTACTATGTTTCTTCTTTTGTTTACATCGTTCAGTCCCAAATCCTCTTTAAACATAAAATGCCCAAAGCTCATTGCTTGTATGACCTATGGGAATTTCAGCCTTTTTTGAACCTAAGCAATACCCTTTATGTATTTCACTCATATTCAAAACTCTTAGAAGAAATACCATAAGCAAATTCAGTGCTTTCCATGTAGCCTTCTCATCCCTAAATGAAAGAGATCGTTTGTGAGCCTGGCAGAGGGAGAGGCAAGGGCTTAGTAAACCGTGATAGCAGGAAAGATACTGGTGTGTCCAGGTAGGGGGTTGCTATGATGCCATTCCTCGGCTGAGTCTTTTCAGCCAACAAAACCAGAGTGTAAGGAACATTCCTTGCTTCCACGGACAGTAGACATCAATATAGCTGGCAGAATTCCCTATTGCCAGATACCACACAGATCAGAAGCAGCTTGGGAAAAATCAAAATAAATGCAATCTCTGTTTTGTTCTTAGGACTTACTGTTAGAATTTCAGACTCATCTCAGTGGGTATCTGAGAAGCAAGTCCACATAAAAACCAAATCCTCACTTTTGTGAACTTTTTTTTTTCTACAATCTGAAGATTCACTATTTTCTTATTTTCCTGAAAATCTGGAGGTGATTTTCAAGGTGTATGAACACAAATAACCAGAGTGTCCACTGCAGAGAATAGAAGCTCTTGTTGGTTGACAAATGACAAATTGTACATGTACTTCCTATATTGGAGCTGCTCTGGAGTTGACTTTCTTTAGAAGAAGGAGCTTCTTTTATTACAGGAGCCATAAGACACTCCAGTTATAGCCTCATAAAGCCTTTTTGCTTAGCTATACTTTGTATTGGCATATATCTGAATGGTTAAAATCACAATTGCCAGTTCTAATGCCTGTATTGAAAGAAGGAGCCAAGTTCTTGTTTTTGTTATGGTAGGAGATGTAATTTTTTATATGCCACAAAATATTTTTATTTTGCTTTTTCCCTATGTAAAGTGTACAATTCCTTCTCAGCCTGCAGGCTAGACAGAGACAGGTAGGGTGTTGGATTTGCACCAGGATCCTTTACTTTGTTGAACCAAGAGTTCTCAAACTTAAGGTCTCAGTATCTGTTTATACTTGTACAAATTGGTAGGAACCACAAAATAAATAGCTTGTGTGGGTTATGTGCATTAACATTTACCATATTAAAATTAAAATAGTGAAGATTTTATTAATACATGAAATGTTACAATAATGATTTCATCTCATGTTAAACATATTTTCAATTTAACAGTTCTCCCAAAACAGTAACAAATAATGAGAATGACACTTTTGCGATTTTTGAAATTTCTTTGTCAACATAAGAGAGAGTTTTATTTATATCGGTGTTTTATCTATGAAACTAGCACACATCATCAAGGCCACAAAAATGACCTTTACTTCATGACAGAATGAATGTAAGATAGGTAAATAGAAATTAACAACATTTTGCAGATAGTTTTGATTCTGTTGTTCCCCTGAAAACACAGTGTATGCTAGGCTGCTTTGCTAAAACAGAACACCTAATGTGAACTTTGAAAAATGTATTCTTGCCAAATCAACTTTGGGTTTCACTTTACTTTTATTTGATATTTTGATATTTTTTAGGACCATTAGTTTCTCTGAAACCAGCCCCTTAACACTGACGCACAGCAAAATAGTCTTTTTCTCAATTTTTACTGTATTCAGCACAAGCACTTTCCAGTTTCCAAATATTTTCCTTCATTTCATCTTCTGCTTTAGTGAAAAATGGATCCCATAGAGTACAGTGTTTATAAGCATTCTCTTACGAACTGTATCCTTATGTCTATTTTACCAGATTCTCAATTTCTTGTAAATAAATGTCTTTTTTCAAAAAACTTTGAGTCATAAGAAATGTCCTCATGTCTTTTCAGGTGTTCTGAGACTGTTATTTTGTCATCTACTGATTTTTCTCTTTGTCTTTATTTTTTGTCTCTATTTCATAGGTAAATTTAAAGTGTAGTTGAGATAAATAGCAAAGAAAATATTAGTACATTTGGGAAGATCAGAGAGGCAGTATCCAAGGAGTATATTGAATACATGATCCTTCAAACTTTGTATCTTTTTCACTTTCCAGGATCAAGATCCTGACATCATACTGTTGATTTTTTTTTCTTTTTCTTTTTTTTTTTAAGTACCAGACCTCATGCTTGCCAGGCAGACACTTATGCAGCTGAGCTAAATCCCCAGCCCCTGATGTATCATAATATAATACTGCTGTGCTTATTTCTCATTTTTCTTGTTTGTTTTTTGTTTTGGTACCAGGAATCAAACTCTTGACCCTGCCCTTGCCAGGTAAGTCCTTGTGGCACAGAGCTAAATCCCCACCCTCTGTTACCCTGATTGCTGCATCTTTAGTTGCCTCTGAATAGAGTCATTCTCTCAGGCTTCCCCAGAATTCTATCTTTCCATTGCCCTATCCATTCATCCATCATTATTTTAATACATGCGCTTACAGTACATCATCATATCATATTATAAATTGTTTGATGTGTTATGATGTATTTGTGTAAACCTATACTTTTTACATTTCAGAAGCCAAATATCTATTGAAATTATTTTGATGTTTCATGTAAATAATTTTATTCAATGTTTCTCTTAAAATATAGTAGTTAGAGACTTTGGAATCAAGCACACTGAGTTAAATCAAACATACCCAAATATTTTTCAAATGTCTTAAAAAGTAATTTTTAATAATAACTAGATATATCATTGTAGAATAAGCCCATTAAATGATTACTCTGCTGAATATATTTTAACTGAATATTCACATTAAAGACCCACAGCAAAATGTGATATGGTAAATTAATATAAATTATTTCCAGAGAAACATGGCAAAGTTAATCCAATGCTGAGATTTTTTTTACATGCATATACTCTATTTTGTTTCTAGATGATGAAAAGATTTATTTCATAAAATATTCATATATTTTTACTTTCAAAAATTGTATTTTTAAAAGTCATGAAGAATTACAATTTTCAACTTAGAATTTATGTATCTTTAGTGAAAACGGCATATAGAGTTAACAAATTGTAATAGTTTGCAACAATTTAGGAAAATATTTTTACATTCATATAAGAAATACCTATTTAGAAAGCAAAAGTTATTATTTAATGAAAGGAACTTTGCTCTGATATTTATAAAACTCAACTTTCCATCTTATTTGTAATCTTATGGTAATATTCACAGGGCAATTAAGCTTTTTGATCTATGATGTAAATATGTCATTTCAGAACTAGAAATATTATGTAGTGATCCAAAATAGCAGTTGACTTATGAAAGCTTAATTTTCTTTTCCTATGAAAATCTAAATTCTAGGCCATAAAAGAAGAATTAAAATGCAATATGTTTTGCTTTCCCGAATGTATTGTATGCTATTCATTTTGATATGAATAACGAACCTAGTTTCATGCAGTGCCTTCTGGGAAATGTTCAATGATGCTTATGTAAAATATCTTGCAGATGCTTTATTCCTTTAACATTTGCAAAATTTGGTCTTCATCCTCATGAGTCTTCTTTTTTGTTTAAGGCCGGATAGGGTAAATGTTGGTGCAATCTCATTAGCATCAAAAAATACCAAATTGATCAGATAGTAATTCAAAAGCAAATACACATGGCCTTGTTGCTGAGCTACCTAGATTTTATTCTAATGCTCAAGAGTTGAAAAATGTGTCCTCCAATTATGCATTCAAGTCATTTTCTTATTTTTTAAAAAATCAATTGTTTGATTTTAAAAAAGTAATAGGCATATTTAATAGATTTATTTTGCACATCATCTGTAACTTTCCTTTACTGTGAGAATGTTCTCTGGTTTGTTTTCCAGGCACCGAATATTTTATCAATGAGGTGTTGAAAAACAGTATCTATGTATTTTCATCATGTCAATTAACTCTATTCAAGTAACTATGTATTCTTGTTTTGTCAATTTCATTAATATTAGCTTGATGAAAAGGCAAGAATAAAATGATCTTTTTATGGCAATATGAATGTTAGAGCAACATCCCCCTGATCTTTTGCCTCCTGTGAACATTTTATCTGACACTAAAAAGTAAAAAATCAAGTAGTTTCAGTTCACAATTCTAATTGCACATGTCACCAAAAAGAATGCCTTTAAAAATTAACATAAAACACAATCCTGCATGAAGTGTCTTTAAAATACAGCTGTATTTCACTTTTATCTGCAGATATTTATTGATGGGAAGTAGAGAGACTTGAGGTTCATTTGAATGGTAAATATCTGCAGATATTTATTGATGGGAAGTAGAGAGACTTGAGGCTCATTTGAATGGTTCTGGATTTGAACATTGGTTCTTTTAATTACTAGTTGCACAAAATTCAGTATTATCAGAAATTCCTGAAATTCAATGACCATCTAACAACAGGACTTAATTCTGTACTCAAGGCTTGTGCTTATGTTTAATTGTCAAAATAAAGATGAAATGTCTTAGTAGATGGTTTGGTAAGTGGGATTTACCCAATACTATTAAGTAATGTAAATAACACATTTTTATTCTTCACTTTCTTGTTTTTATAGAAAAACTAGCAGGTGACATTTATTAAAATAATAAAAAATTCAAATATTCTAGTATTCTGCCAGCATAAATCACATATGCTTCTAATTGTGTTCTCTGGTACATATCACATTTGTTCACAAATATATTATATATATAGTTTATAAATTATTCCAAATTTTACATTATATCAAATGGATTTTCTATGTTTGGATATGGTAGCAATTTTCATAATTCCATGATAGTTATTGAAAGTGAGAAACCAAAATACATTTTATGTAATTTGAAAAGACAGTAGCATATACAAAATGTTTAGTACCATTCACCAGCAAAACATATATGTTTTCAAAGAGACATAAACTACTGTGTTTAGAATATTCAAAAGATAAAACCTAAATATTGTAACACACAATGTGAAAAATGTTTTAAATATACCAATGATAAACTTATGTAAAGGGACATTTTCATATATTAAGAAGCAAAACTGAAATGTAGTCAAGAATCTACAACTGTCTAGCTTGAAGGTTAAGATCTATAACTACAGATTTGGAGAGGCAGAGTTGCTCATTTTGAAGTAATTTTAATGGGTTACAGTCCTTGAATTGAAAAGAGATTCTTTCTTTTGGACATCTGTGCCCCAAAGCACACAGCTTAGATAGGGAAAGCTCATTAGCTCCTCATGCCTCACTAACCTGAATTGCCCCTGATATTCTATGACTATAGTTAACTGATGGAGCATTTTCAAGCAACAAAGAAAGGTAGAAATTTCCAATCACACTGATTTGCAGATATCTCTACAAAAAAACAGAAAGATGTATCCCAACAGATAAATTAGGCAACTATTTTATTATAGATTAGATAAAAGACAAATTGTAATTTATAAATATGGTCTTTACACCAATACTTGTGTAAAATTTTTCACTCATTTATTTTTGAACTGGGGTTCTCAGAAGTCATTATGAAACCAACAAGGACTTTTTAAAAATATATATTATATATGCAAATGTACTTATGTATAATAAATCATTTATTAAACACTTCCAATGTCATTAATTCATTCTTTTTGTGTGTGTGTGTGTGGTACCAAGGATTGAACTCAAGACCTCAAGCTTGCCAGGCAGGCGCCTATGCCACTGAGCTAAATCCCTGGCTCTCATTAATTTATTCTTTAAGATGACTCCTAAGTTTTTCATTAAAAAAGAGCAGAATTACAGAAAAAATTTCTTTAAAATGAATAATTTTAACAAAATAATATTTGTCAGAGATTTTCCTGAGAATACTTTTGAGAGATTTACATGCTCCTGGAACTCATCCCCATGTCCAATCAAAACAAACATCTTTCATAATTATACCAATTTCATAGTTAACATAACAAAGTAAATCAAGGAGGCTTCAGAAAATAAGAGAAGTTTATTCCCTTATATGGATGTTAGAAGCCTGAAATCAAGTTCTTAAAATAACTGATTTCTTCTAAGAGTGATGAAGGAGAAGTTTTTGTCTGATTCCATACTAGCTTTTGTTTGGGACGCACAATTTTTGACATTGCTTTGCTTACAGATATTTCACTCCATTCAGCCATCTGGCTCCATACATGACGATCACTGTCTTCATATAGCTTTACATGGTCTTGCATTTATAAGGGTACCAGTTGGTTCAGGGGTCCACACTATTCTAATGTGACTTTATCTTAGAAATCTCTGCAATGAATTTGTTTCCAAATAATGTCATGTTCTGAAATACAGGGAATTAGTAATTCAGTTTTTTTGTGGGAACACAATCTGTTATCCTAACTCAACTCTTAGCACTTTATTGCATTAATATGAAGATGGTTAAAGCAATCATCCATCTCTCTTAGATACTCAGGCCTGAATACCTTTCTTTGCAAGAGAATTGATAATGATTTCAATCATGGCTCATCTATTACTTGGCTTCATAGCAATAATTGTTCTTTACACTGAAAAAAACAGTTTAGATGCACAAAAAGCTACTATAAAAGTTTCAGCAAACTGTACAAAACACCAAACAAACAATAGTTTCAGACCAATTAAGTGGATGAGTGGAGATTCCAAAAGCAAGTTTTTTTTAAAAAAAGCATGCTTTAATATGAACATCACTGTAACAGATTGGCTAATAAATTTAGTTATAGATTTATAAATAATATTAGTTTTATAAATATAAAACTAATTATTTCTATGAAATGTGTCAGAAGTAACAAATGTACTTTTTGGTGGCTATCAATACAGAAACATCCTTCTGGGCATCATCTTTTAGATTAACACATGAAACATTATTTTCAAAATTATCATGATATAATAAAAACTTGTAATATCTCATTTTAATTTTATAAGTGTGATAAATTTATTAATTTTTTGTTAATTATGTAACTGCATTTCTTCTATTCCTTTGAATTAGTTTATTGTTGACCTATAGCTCTATAATTGTCATCACCTCATTTACTAGTGTTTACTTCACAAGAGGTAATTTATAAATACAAAAACAAAGAAAACAATTTTAATATCAAATGACAAATATGAGTAACATTAAATAGTATCATAAGAAGTTCCAATATGGGCCTCATATTTAAAAATTTGACATGAAACATACATGCTTTTAATATGTTCTTCAATTAGAGTAAAGAAAAACCAATTATAGCTTTTACCATTATAAAATAAGTTACTTGGTCATAAATCCTACAGTTTTGTAGATTGTATTATAATTGTCAATTGAAATCCAATTAAAGAAATACATGTTTTCTTCATAATAATATTTACTGAGTTTGACCTTCATCATTTTATTTTATAAAAATACAGAAAATATATTTCTTATAGTTTCTATAATTTTCTAAATATAGGTACATGTGAATTCACAGAATGGGTCATTTAACTGATTCTTTGGTTATGTTTGTGAAAGAGATAAAGACCACATTTCATGGAAATAATTAGTTTTATACTTATAAATATAAATTTCATTTCAAATATTATATATACACTAACTTAGTTTGAGATCTTTAGATGTGATTTTAATAAAATATAAGTTTATTTTTATAAAGAAAAGACTAATCTATTTGAAATTATTGATTATATAATTATTGTTGAGTATACTTGATAATTTTCTTGACATAATTCCAAACTTTATTGAACTTTAAAAATAATTCTTAAACTACTAAAACTCTTTTGGTAATTTTGTTTAAAAAGACATTGTATTAGAGTTCATGACTGTGTGAACCACAAAATTGTTGAGGGCACTTGTAGATTACCAAAATGGAGTAACATTTATAAACATTTGAAAGGATGAGTCTGACCTTCAGCTATAGAGCATCCCATGGATGTTGAACAATAGAAATTAAATCAAACAAATAAAACACTTTGGCTCTGCTCGCCTAGGCCTTTCACCTCTTTCTCTTGACTTAAATTCATAATGGCATTGAATCTCGGGTCAGGTAGTTCATTGATTACATACCAAGCATTTGTCTCTTCCACTAGGAAAAAACCAAAGTATCTCATTTTAATGGGGTTATGAATGCCATGTTAAGGAGACAGTGCTATAAACTCAGAGTCTTTAAGATATTAATTTATTTGTCTTAGCTTGTCTTATGTTTCAGGAATAGTTTGTTATTTCTGTTTTTTTTTTTATTAAATTCTGGTTAATTAGACACTGTTAGAAAAATATTCATTTCATTTATTGGTTATTATTATTTATGGTATTCAACTATTCACTATTGTATTCTTTTCCTTGAAAAGACAGCTTTTACATTTATAGTTTCTTACTTTAGTCTTTGTAATCTCCTTAAATTTTGTTTGGTGCTCCTATATTTCTGACTTCTTGTTATAATTTTTTCTTATTTTATAAGAAATAATCATGATGTACACTATTGATTAACAGTGATGCTATTTAACCATTTTATTTAGGTGGCCCCTTTTGCCACAGTCCAATCTCAACAGCTCCTCTTGGGACAATATTCTCATTTTGGAAACATGGTTTAAATTGTATCATACCATAGTAAATAATGAGTCAGGGATAACAGTGATTGCTTAAAATTATCCACCCATTGTATATCTAGTAAATAATGATATTTATAATATCCCTAATGTAGACAGTACATTTTATCACTCTTATTTTACTGAAGATGCAACTGAGGCATTAGAAATGTTTCTTAATGTCAATATATCAAAGCAAAAAGAGTATAACCTGAGCCCATTATGACTCATAGGCTAATATGTCTCCATAACTGGACTGTTCAAACACAACTTGTTAGTTATTCAACCACAAGTTGTTAAGCTTTAGACGTAAAACATCCCCAAAAGACTCTTGTGTTCAGTGGTGTTCAGAGGCTTCTAAAAGTTGGTAGCTTCAGTGGATTCATCCACTGAAGAGTTCATATCTGAATGTTTTAGTAGGAGGTGGGCCTGTCAGAATAAGTGGATCACTTCAGGTATGACACGGAAGGGTCTTTTCCATTCTGTAGCTCCTTTTCTTTCTCCTACTATCTGCTTCCTGACTGCTATAAGTTGAACACCTTTCCAATTCTGCTCTTTCTCTTTCGGAGCCAAATTTTCATGTATGAACTGAACCCTCTGAATCTGTGAACAAAATAAATCCCACCTCTTTTAAATTACAAATGTCATATACTTTGTCCCAGCAACTGGAAAGCGACTAATACACAAAATTAGTACCAAGACAGAGATTTTCGCTATGATTGTACCTAACGATATATGGTTTAGAAGATTTGGAACCAGTTTGTCAGAGGATATTAGAAAAATTTGGACATACAAGCCAGAGAAGCCCTAGAATGTGGTAAGCAGTGTTTGATGGGAGATATTAATCAAAGCTCAAAAAATAATTAGATAAGTGTGTACATCAAATATATATACATATATACATTCGTGTGTGTGTGTGTGTGTGTGTGTGTGTGTGTGTGTGTGTGTACTCATGAGGTTTTTCTTTGGGAAGGAGGTTTCTGCTGGAAACTGGACTAGAGAATCTACGTGTTCTTTCAATCAATCAAGTACTTTGTCTATATTTGGTTCAAGTCCTAAAACCTTTTGTGATATTGAGATTAAAAGTAGTAGACAATTTTATATAAGAGAAGAAATTTCAAGGTAGCCATGTATTCAGGCTGTTTTTTAAGTAGATTTTCAGTGTGAATCAATAGCACAGCAGAAATTTTAAAAATGTTTAAAAAAATTTAAATTGACTAGAAAGAAAGGACCTATATCTTGGGACCCAGGAGAGTGGGTCAATGCTATTAAAAGATCAATGCTATTAAATAGAAATTGAACCTTTGGACCTGGAAAATAGAAGATTCCTGAGAGCATCTCAAGAATTAGCCAGGCTCTGCTCATTACAGGCTTAAAATTGTAAAAAGGTAAACTAATTTAGAAGATTTTGCCTTGAAAATATAGTTTCAGAGTGCCCTGCTTATTCAGGGCCAACTACAAAAAAGAACTCCCAAATTCTAAAACTTCATAGGACGCTGCAGCCATGATCTGCAGGGCCTCAGCTGCTACGTGAGCTAGCAGCATCATCCATGAGATGCTGGTTCTGGAGGCATACAAAATGGCAAGGGTTATGTTGTCGTGGAGGCTTCCACTCTGATGTCAGTGATAACTCAGCGAGACTGGGCAATGTGTGTGACAAGTCACAGTTGCTGTCAGAAACTCAGGCATGATACTGTAAAATGGATGTCAAAATGGGAAATTCCAGGAAGTTGGAGATTTCAGAAACATAGAATATCTGCTGAGGAATCCTGGAAGCACTGAGCAGAGCCAGACCAAAAAAATAGGTCATGTGTATTTAATCTAGCAAGGCCATAAGAATAGAATTACCTAAACCCTTTGGAACTGTTATTTCACTGCAACTTGCCCTGGTGCTGGACATGGAATAACGGGGTTAAATGTTTGCCCTGCTGGATTTTGTTCTTGCTTTGGTCTGAGTCCGCTGTTTCATTTTTCCTCACTTTTGCAATGGGTATGTTTACTCTATAGTAGTGTATGCTACAAATCTTTAACTTTCTTTTGATTTGAACTAAGAGTTTACCTTCTGTCTCTGAGGATTTTGGAATTGGACTTTGTAGCCATGCTGAAACAGTTAAAACTTGGCAAATCCTAGATATAAACTAAATGCAATTTGTACAATGAGGTGAACTGAGATTTGGTGACCTGGAGCAGAATGGTGTAATTTAGGTCTAATACATCTCCCAGAAATCTTCTGTTTTCAGACTTTGGACTTTTGAAATTTGATTCAACATGGAGATTTTTCATGCAACAATGGATTGACGTATTCATGAGTTTACAGCTGAATGTCTTGTGAGGAGATAGGACTGAATTGGGCCCTAACCTGGAAGTGCATTTTCTTATCCCGTTTCTGCTTTCTCTCTCTGCTTTCTGGCTATCATGAATTGAGCCGTTTTCTTCTATCAGGCCTTTCCTCATGATGTTTCTGTCTTTGCACCATCCATTCTTGAACTGTCTCTAAAATCATGAATGGAATATTTGGCCACAGTGATAGGAAAGTGACTAGTAGAGCAGTCTAGATTTTTCTATTGATGCATAGTATAAATTCCAATTATATTTGCTATCATTTTGTCTTTAAATAAATAAAAATGTTTTCAAAAGAGGATGGGCCTCATCTAATCAATGGAAGACCTTAAGACAAAATTCTGTGGTTTCACAATAATAATAATTTTCCCTCAAGATTCTAACATGAAAATCCTGCCAGAGTTTCTAGCCTACTATTTATCGGTTCTTAGAAATTAGCTGATTTATTCACATAAGCATCTATCTGTCCCTCCAACATCCAGTTTGTTTTGTACCCTGCAGAGAATTCTCTTTGAGGAACTCAACTCATTTTTAGCCTCTTTATCTGCATTGTCAGAAAGTTATTCATTTTTTCACCAATGTTGCATCATGCACTCACAGTTTAATGTGGATATTTTCCTTGAAATCTGCTATCATTTCTGTACATCATCTGCTGAATTTTAAGAAAGTCTTTGATGTTTTTTAAAGTCTTTTTTTCTTAAGTTCTATTTTGTATTTGCTTAGGTCCTGTAGGTATGCTTGAGTTGTGTATTTCCATCTTGGCATGGCATACTCACAAAGGACTGTCTTCCCTGAAATTAATATTGGCTTCCATTTAGGTTCTTTGTTTCTGACACATGCTGGTTTTCTCTGTGAATTGTAATGACAGAAAAAAATTCACACTCTTTCTCAGTATGTGAAATATGACCATCCTAGGCCCAATATCTTTCTAAAGCCTAGTCTTACCTCTAATGAAAAAACTGACAGAAATATAATGTACAAGGCACATCACTAGAACTATATCACTTATTTTCAATGTGTCTGTTTCTTAGCTGGCCTCTCTGACAATTTTTCTTCTTCAGTGACATCTTTGATCATTCTTCTTTGGGCAACTTTCTCTTCATAATGTCCTAAGCCAGTCAGTCTGTGCTGCACTGGTTCTAGGAAGATTTTCCTCTACAAGCCTCTAAACTACTCATGAACTTTATTTTCTGCTTGCAAGATATTATGCATGAGTATAGCTTCACATAAAACTTACATACTAATTCCTGAATATAAAACCTGAAAATAAGTATGAATTTATATATATATATGATTAACTAACATCTACATTGTACAACTCAATAATATGCAAAATTATATAGCACAGTCATGAAAACAGGCTTGTCAAAACATATTTTCAAAGGATTCAATATCATATAAAAATTTTTGTTTGTTTGTTTGAGATAGAGTCTCACTTTGGAGTTCAGGCTGGCCTCAAACACATGGCAATCCTCCTGCCTCAGCCTGCTAACGACTGGAATTACAGGCATGTACCACCACTCTTGGCTAATTGAAGTTATCATTTGAAAAAATGAATCACCACTCTTATTCAGTCTCCATTCCATTCTAGTCTTATTCTCTAAGATATTCTACATGGCAGTAAATTTGTATTATCTACCATACTTGATAAAGTAGAAATCTAGAAAGGTTTTGTTCTTGTACTCAGTGGTTCACCGATGAGATCAAATTGACATCCTAATAATTTTTAGGTTCTATTTGATCTCTGCTGTGATCACTATGTTTACTGTAACTCAAGTAGTTATTATGTAATTACTGAAACCTTACAAGTTCTGTTATATTCACTGCACATTCTCTGGTCACATTCCCTTATCTCTCCTTTTCCCCCCACTGTCCCCAGTGTTCATCCTAACAGGGTTATACCCACTCTCAATCTGCAATCAGATCATAGTTCCCCAATAGATGGAGCATAGCATTTAATCTCAGCATAAATCATGAACTGGGGAAGTTATATCAACTATATTCATTATCCTGTGGCCTGATTCTTAACCCTACTTCTTGATCTTTATGCTCAAGTGCTAAAATTATTTATGGTATTTGTTGGTTAAAACATTAATTACTTCTCAATTCATACAGATCAGAAGTCTGAGTTGACCTGGGTGTTGGTCTAGATTTCACACGCTGAAAAGGTATCAACCAGTGACTGGAGAACTGTGGGAAAAATCTGGAGAATCCAGGCCTCTGTACTCTTTAAGACTGAAATTCACGTCCATGCTAGCTGTCTGGCTTTGTCTTTCACTCCTGAAGGCCTCTACGAGGTAAGAGCACCTACATTTCACAAGCCGAATCTCAACTTCGAATACTTTTCATATGTAGAAAGTTTTTGATTTCCCTCTCTCCCATGTCTGTGGAATTTGTTCTGCCACAGCCCTTATCTGATACTAGCTTGAGAAAGTTACCTGTTTTTATTGGCTCATGTAATTAGATCAGGCAAATTTAGATAGTAGAAGATGATCTCCCTCTCTAAAGGCTTTTGACCTTAATTATATTTGTAAAAACCTTTTTGCCACATAGCACAATGCCTTCCCATGTGGCAGGATTAGGAGATAAACATCCATCTTTGGAGGGGCATTATTGTTTGTCATGTTACTTATTTCTTCATGATATATTCATATTTTCAGCCTTTCTAGAATCTACTTGTCTTTTTGCCTGTCTAAATGAACTGCTGTACAACCTTTCTATCCTAGCTCAGAGTCAGCTACTTTGAAGCAGAAAAAACAGACCTTCGATGAACTTCCCACAAGTAACCTTCTTATGTTTTGTTCTCTATACAGTGAACAATGTTTTATTATACACATACCTCTCAATGTTTTTTAAACTTTAAAACTTGGGAGGATAGGATGATTCATTTTACCTTTGTGTCACTACAGTAACTTCATCATCATGTGTAAAATATACAAAGGAGTGAGTTATTAATATGATATTTATATGAGTGAATCTGTTCTCACAGTATTTTATCATGTTTGTAAAATTTAACCAGTATATAACACATCCTAGAATTTATTGTTCAAAAATATACACACTTAGTGCCACATGATGTAGATAACCTTATTGGAGAGAGTTATGTACAGCAGAGAATCAGTAGAGAACAGTCGTATTTCAAATCTCCTTACTTTCCAAGTTAGGTAAAGCATATGTATTGGCATGTGTATTCAGTGAATAATAATTGATGGAAAAGAATATATTCCTCCCATAAAGTTCTACATACTTATATTTATCACTTATCATACTTATATTTACCACAAATGCATTACTATCACTGCACTTACAGAGCTCTTGATTACAGAGGGCTTTGTTAGAAAAAGGCAACCTTTGGAACCCCACTGTTGGTATCATTTTTGTCTTTAGTTTGGATAAATGAGACCTTCTATATAAATTTAGAAAGAAGAGCAAGAAAATGAGCCTCGGGACTATCCATATTTCTCACTTAGCAACTTTCAGTTATAATATTTGTTCAAAATTTTAAAGTAGCATGAGAGAGTAAGATAACATTATTAGTTTATGGTCTTTTCAATCAGATGGAAGATTTGGTGGAATCCCAGATATACCAATGCCATTGGGAGCTATGTGAAACTCTGTTGAAAAAGAAGTTATAGAAAGGTATTTATAACAAATACTAATGCCATTGGGTGTACCAAATTAAAAATTTAATAGCACAGTGATTGTACGGAGAAAAAACTACATAGCAAAGAAAATTTATTAAATGTTGATTACAAGCCTACCTCATTTTAAACATTATCTTCAGGAAATTAACTTGTCCCTGGAAATAAAAAAAAAGTCTTATTTATTTTATTTATTTAATACTGATAAAAGTGAACACAAAACAAGTCTTAGTTGGTAGAAATTAAGTTATAGCAGAAATGACAGATTCTCTCATTCATTTAATTCAATTGCCTATTTGGAAACCAGATACACATTACTATTGCTACTTAGCCTCTTTTCTTATACATATGCAATCAATTTTCAACCCAATTTTGCTGCCAGAAGAAATACAAGGACAAGAAATTAGTTGATAGGAGAGAAAGCTTCTCTAATTTAGAGACTAAAAAGATAAGTAAGTGTAATTTTGGAGTCTCCTTTTTAACTATGTTGAAAATTGAAACTAGAATTAGGATTTCTAATGTACTCTGTATTAGACTCATAAAGAGTTCTAAAACACAGAGTTAGTTTACTAGTTTAATTCAACCATTTAAAAACTTCTGACAGTGAAAAATATATATCTACATAAGTATATTTGATGCAATATTATTCATATTTTAAAATGGAAGAAAATTACAGAAATAAATTCAAAATTCTTACTGAGGTCTGGAATACAGACATTTTGTGTATTTAAAAATAAGTATAAGAATGGCTAGGTGAATGATACTGAAGGTTAATTTGACAAGGAATCCAAAATTATTTTGTATATCAATGTGAAATAAAGCCATTACTCTGATGGACTTTGCATGCTAAAAAAATTAAGAATTCAAGGCCATTCAAATGCATTTTTGGGAAGATTAGTGAATAATTAAATGAAAAATAAAATTATTAATGGACTTTGAAGAAAAAGCAAAGAAGTACTTTCTTTATTTTTTTAACCCCTCAACTTTTTTCCATACTGTAAAAACATTAAAGAATAAAAATACTATATAACAAGTAACTTTTAAATTAGCAATATTTTATTTTAAAAATGAACACTGTCAGCCTCATCACAAGTTCTAGTGCAGATGATCTGCAACAAATTTATTTATAGTACTTCTTAATGTATTTTTATAAGTTAAGAGGAAAACAACATTTGGATGTACCTAGAAATTTTATTATTTTAAAATTCAATTCTATTTGAATTTTAGTGCTAATTTTCTTATATAAATTTTGACATTATTTTGACATAAAAGTAAGTATTCTAATATAGACTAGAGATGTATTTTTAAAAGTGAACTCTTAAAGAAGTGAGCTCGTATATAAAGCTAAATAAATGATAAAAACTACATCTCTAGAAAAATTAAGTAACTGTTGCCTAGGATGTAATTACACATTCAAAGATGATAAAGATTATGTAATTTTACATGTAGTTTCTAATTTCATTAGAAAAATGATTTACTTTAAAATTTTAGTGTCACCAACATTTTAAATATTACAATAACATTTTACAGAATTCAGTTACAATTTTTATAAAAATCACCTATAGATACAATAAGAGTCCCATAAGTGAGCACAGCATGGCTTTGATTAGTATATTCATTGTTAAGGGTGTTAGATGTTTGCCTCTTTAGTAATTTAGGATTTGTCGATCCACCATAGATAGAGATTGAATTTTCTTCTATAAACTCTTCTTATATATTTGGTGGCTACCACAGTCCAAATGTTACAAAAAAAGCTTTCTAAGAAAGCATCCCTGTTGGTCAACTTTCTGACTGCTGGAACAAATTGCCTGACATATTGCAAAAACCAAAAGAATAAGAGAGTTTCTCAGATCAGGGCTTCAGAGGATTCCGTCCATGATTGGCTGGATCCATTGTTAAGGGTATGAAGTGTAGCCCAACACTATGGTTAGAAGGGTACAGTGGAGCAAAGCTTCTCACTTTACGGCAACCAAAAACAAAATGGTTTAGAAAGAGTGTGAGACATGAACGGGTGAGTGCCCACCACTAGTTCCCAAAGTTATCCTCCTGTGTGCAGACATAACCACCCAGAACTGTGCGTTAGTAAAAATCTCTCAAGTCAGTTGGGCTGACAATTAAGATCAACCTCCATAGTTCCCATTCTTCATTCATTAAACCATACTCTTCAAAATGTAGTCCAAACTGTTATTTAATCAATAAATAATCACTAATTGCTCAGGATAAAATAATTACTCTTAAATCCTAAGGATGAACCTCTTTCTATTAACTCTTCTCTGTTTCACATTTTATACAACTCACATTGGACTGTCTTGCTCTACAGTAGATGTCTAAATGAGTGGAAATCTTGGTCATAAAGTATACTGTCTCCGAAACAAGAGAAAAGTAACTAAGACAAGTAGTGTTCTTTAAAATTGATATTCCAAAATTCTGTGCTTTCTATATGTCCCCCTTAGGAACTCAAAGGTTAGGAATTTTTGAATTCTCTATTGATATAGGGGAAAGAAACTCCCGACCTACTATGTCTGTGAGTTTGTGAGCTCTAAAATCAAAGAACGAATCTTCGCAAAAGCTTCTGTCTGAAAGAGAGACAGAAGGGGTCCCAAGTGGGTTGCAAGGACTCTGTCTTTTTTAGGGACTTTTATAGAGCAAAATCATGGGGCAAGACCGGTTCAAGGTGGGGGAAGACTGGGAACTCACAAGGGAGATAGGCATAAATTGGGACATAACTATAGTTATCCAATAAGATTAGTAGTTCAGGTAAAATTGATTAAATTGGGGACAAATGAGGAAGCACATCACATAAAAAGTGAGAATTCTTAGAGAGCAGCCACTCTTCCCTAGGGGGTCAAAATGGTGACTCCTGGCTCTCAGGGTGATAGGGAACTATTTCAAATATCAGTCCTTAGGTTGTGGATGCATTTGTTTTATCCTTTGTCTTGAGGCTTGGCCCACAGCAGGAGGTGTCTGTCTCTCCCCACAGTTGTAAGGTATCTGGGCTTATGCACTGGTTCCTTTGAGGACCAAGCCCTGTCTCACTGTCTATAATATTTTAACTGCCTGCAACACGATATTTCTTTCTTGTAACCCATTTTTAGGTTATTTTTTGGAGGTTTATTTTTAAATTTTATTTTACAGAGAATAAAACAAAAGAGGACAGAACAACACAGGTCAGAACAGAACAATACAAGAAGCACAGCACTTCACAATAACAATTAGATATCAACAGTAGCTACCATAATATCTCTTTCTTTGAAATAGTTGAGCATAGCTTCACAAACAATAGTATCAAACATAATAAAATAGAATAAAAGAATTCAAGAGAATGAAACTATTACAAGACATTCTGAACCAAATAACAGAAAATGAACAATGGTTATTATAATATTTAATTTTCCATAAAAAATTATTTATATTATTACACATATTAAAATCCAGTAAGACGCAACATGATAGAACCAGTAATAATAGAAGAACAAAAGCATGGTAGGACTTCAAGGCCAGATGATATTAAATCAGCAATGGCTGTCATAATGTCTTGTTTCCTTTTTAAAAATTTTTTTTATATTTTAAAGAGAATAAAACAAAAGAGGACAGAACTTAGCAGATCAGAACAGAACAATGTATGCAACACCGCACTTCACAACAAGACAATTGGATATTACCAGTAGCTATCATAATGTCTCTTTCTTTCAAATAGTTGAGCTTAGCTTTACACAAAATAATGTCAAACATAACAAAATAGAATAAAACCACTCAAGAGAATGAAATTATTGCAAGGCATTCTGAACCAAAAAACCAAAGATGAACAATGGCTGCTATATTATCTCATTTTCCATAAACAATTTGTTTATACTATTATACATATTAAAATCCAATAACAAACAACATGATAGAACCAATGGTAATAGAAAAACAAAAGCATGGCATGGTAGGACTTCAGAGCAAGATGATATCAAATCAACAATGGCTGCCATATTGTCTTTTCTTCAAAGTAACTATTCATACCATCACATATATTAAGATCAAACAAAACAGAATAAAACCATTCCAACCAATGAATGAAAACATAAGACTTCAAAGCAATATAATGGGGAACCATGATTAGCATAAAATCTTCTGTACTCTTACTATTTCTTATACTAGGGAGACTATACGGTATTTATACATGTCCATTTCTTACACTAGGGAGACTATACAGTATTTATACATGTGAGTTTGATTTATTTCACTTATGAGATGGATTCAAATTGCATCCATTTATTTATAAATATCTCAAAGTGATCATTCTTTATAACTGAGTAGTACTCCATTGTATAAAAGTACCACAATTTTTTTTATCCATTCCTCAGTTGATGGGCACTTAGGTTGTTTCCAAGATCTGGTTATTACAAATTGTGCTTCTGTAAACATGTGCGCATATATCACTGTGGTAAGATGTTTTCAGATCTTCTGGGAATATGCCTAAGAGTGGAATAGCTGAGTCAAATGGGACCTCCAATTCCAGCTTTTTGAGGAATCTCCAGACTGACCTCCACAGAGGTTGCACCAGTCTCCACACCCACCAACAGTGCAGAAGAGTTCCTTTTTCCCCACAGTCTCTCCAGCATTTGTTGTTGGTAGTTTTGTTGATCCTGACCATTCTTTCTGGAGTGAGATGGAATCTCAGTGTGGTTGTAATTTGCATTTCTCTAATGACCAATGATGATGAACATTTTTTCATGTATTTATTTGCCATTTGTATTTCTTCATCTGATAACTGTGTGTTCATCTTGGATGCCCGTTTTTGCATTGGGTCTTTGAATTTCAGGAGTCTGATTTTTTTTTTTAATTCCTTATAAGTTCTAGACAGAAGTCCTTTGTCTGAGGGACAGTTCACTAAGATTTTTTTCCCAGTTTGTGGGTTTTCTTTTCACTCTGTTGGAGATTTCTTTGGACATACAGAAGCTCTTTAATAAGACATGATCCCAGTTATTGATTCTAGGAAGTATTTCTCATGCAGTTTGGTTCTTGTTCATGAATTCTCTACCAACTCCTATGTCATCAAGATTTTTATCTACTTTATCTTCCAACAGATCTAGTGTTTCTGTTTTAATATTTAGATCTTTGATCCATTTAGATTTTAGTTTAATACATGATGACAGGCATGGGTCTAATTTTAGTTTTCAGCATATGGAATGCCAGTTTTTTCAGCACCATTTATTAAAGAGACTATCGTTCTTCCAGTGAACATTCTTGGCCCCTTTATCAAAGATAAGGTGACTGAGTGTGTTTGTAGTTGTATCTTCTAGTCTATTCCATTGATCTTCAGGTCTGCTTTTCTTCCAATACCATGTTGATTTTATTATGGTAGCTTTGTAGTATAACTTCAAGTCAGGGATTGTGATGCCTCCTGCCTTGGTTTGCTGCTTAGAATTGCCTTTGCTATTCTAGGTCTCTTCTGGTTCCATATGAATTTTAGGAGTAATTTCTCTAGATCTATAAGGTATGTTAGTGGTATTTTCATTGGGATTTCATTGAATCTGTATATCAATTTTTGGAGAATGGCCATTTTCACAATTATTATTCTTCCTATCCATGAACAATGTCTTTCCATTTACTGAAGTCCTCTTCAATTTTATTTTTCAGGGTATTATAATTTTCCCTGTACAACTCTTTTACAACTTTCATTAGATTAGTTCCTAAGTATTTCATTTTTTTGGATGCTAATGTGAAGGTTGTGGCTTCTCTTATTTCTCTCTTGGTGATTTTATTGTTAGTATGTAAGAATGCTATTGATTTTTGCATATTGACTTTGTATCCAGCTACATGGCTGAATTTATTTATTATATCTAGGAGTCTTTCAATGGAGGTTTGGGGGTCTTCTATGTAGAGTATCATGTCATCTTCAAGTAATGATAATTTAACTTCTTCTTTTCCTATCTTCACTCCTTTTATTTCTCTCTCTTGTCTAATTGCTCTGGCTAGTATTTCCAGTACTATGTTGAATAGGAATGGTGATAAGGGACATGCTTGTCTTGTGCCTGATTTCAAGGTAAAGGCTTTCAGTTTGGGGCCATTTAATATGATACTGGCTGTTGGTTTGTCATAGATGGCCTTTATCATATTGAGGTAAAGAACATCTATTTCAGTTCTCTGTAAGGCTCTTATCATGAATGGGTGTTGGGTTTAACCAAAGCTTTTTCTTCATCTATAGAAAGGATCATGTGATTCTTACTTTTGTCTCTATTGATATGGTGGATTACATTTATTGATTTATGTATGTTGAACATCCCTGCATGCCTGGGATGAATCCCACTTGGTCATGGTGTATAATCTTGATGATTTTCTGCATCCTGTCTGCCAATATTTTATTGAGAATTTTTGCATCTCTGTCCATTAGGGAGATTGGCCTGTAGTTCTCTTTTTTAGTTGGGTCTTCTCAAGTTTTGGTACTAGAGTGATATTTGCTTCCAGGAATGACTTAGGGAGAAATGCTTCCCTTTCAATTTCATTGAAGAGTTTGAGGAGTGTTGGCTTTAAGTCTTTTTTGTATTTCTTGTAGAATTCTGCAGTGAATCCATCTGGGCCTGGGCTCTTCTTTGTTGGTAGGGACTTGATTACATTTTCAATTTCATTCATAAAAATTGGGTTATTTAGCAGTATTACATCTTCTTGATCCAGCTTTAGTGGTTCATATGTTTCTAGGAATCTGTCCATTTCTTCTGTGTTATGGCACCTATGAGAGTAGAGGTTTTCAAAATAGTTGTTTATGATCTTCTGTATTTCCACAGGGTCAGTAGTGATTTCTCCTTTTTCATTCTGTATTGCATGAATTTGAGTCTTTTCCTTCCTTTTTTTATTTAGGTTTGTTAAAGGCTTATCAATTTTATTTATTCTTTCAAAGAACCAACTCTTTGATTCACTGATTCTTTGTGTTGTTTTCTCAGTCTCTATTGCATTAATTTCTGCTCTCATCTTTATAATTTCCTCCCTTCTTTTGGCTTTGGGCTTGGCTTGCTCTTCTTTTTATAGATGTTTCAGGTGTAATATCAGGTTGCTTATTTGTGTTGTGGGAACTCAGGGCAATAAATTTTCCTCTGAGGACCACTTTCATTGCATCCCACAGGTTACAGTAAGTTGTATTTATATTTTCATTTGCTTGTAGATATTATTTAATTTCATCTTAAATTTCCTCTGTGAGCCACTGATTGCTCAAGAGTGTATAATTTAATTTCCACATGTTTGTGGAGTTTTTGCAGTTACTTTTATCATTGATTTCTAGTTTCATGGTGCTATAATCTGATAACATGCATGGGATAATTTCAATACTTTTGAATTTACTTAAATATGTTCTGTGGGTTAGTATATGGTCTATTTTAGAGAATGTCCCATGTACTGCTGAGAAGAATGTGTATTCTGATGTTGTTGGATGGAACACTCTGTATATGTCTATCAAATCCATTTGTTCACAGGTGTGATTCTGTTCTGCTATTTCTTTGCCGATTTTCTGTCTAGTTGATCTATCCCTTTGTGTCAGTGGTGTGTTAAGGTATCCTGTTATAATTGTGTTATTGCCTATTTGATTTTTCATTTCTGTTAATACTTCCTTTGTGTAGCTGGTGCTCTGGAATTTGGTGCCTATATATTTAAGATTGTTATCTCTTTGTCTTGCAGTTTTCCCCTAACTAGTATGTAGTGACCTTGTTTATCTCTTCGGACCATTCTTGGTTTGAAGTTCACATGGTCTGCAAACAGAATAGCTGCCTCCACTGTTTTTTGAGTTCCTGTTGCATGGAGTATTATTTTCCATCCTTTGACTTTCAGTCTATAGTTTCCTTTTGGGTTAGATGGGTTTCTTGTAGACAGCTTATTGTTGGATGTTGCTTCCATTCTGCCAGTCTGTTTCTTTTAATTTGTGAATTGAGACAATTTACATTAATGATTTTAACTGTCACATATTTTTTCTTACCATGTTATCTTTCTAATGTTGTATCTTAACTTTCCATTCTTTTTAATTGGCTGTCTTGCTTAGTGGTTTTTTCCTATGTGTATCTAGAATGTCTTTCAGTATTCTTTGTAGGGTTGATGATCATGAAGTTCTTCAGCTGTTCTTTGTCATGGAAGTATCTTATTTCTCCATCCATTTTGCAGGACAGTTTTGCAGGGTACATCAGTCTGGGTTGGAAGTTGTTTTCCTTTAGGATCTGAAACACTTTACTCCATGCTCTTCTTGACTTCATTGTATGTGTTGAGAAGTCTGCTGTGATTCTGTTAGGCTTTCCTTTATAGGTGATCTGTCTTTTCTCTCTAACAACCTTTAATATTCTGTTCTTATGTTGGATCTGGGATGGTGATTATTATATGTCTGGGTGTATTTTTGTTTTGGTTATAGCTATTTGGAGTTCTATATGCTTCACTAATCTGTATGTCAGTTTCCATACTCATGTTTGGGAATTTTTGAGGTATTACTTCTGTAAGTAGCCTCTTGATATCATTTGTGTTGTCCCCTTCGTTGTCATTTATCCCTATTAATCTTTTGTTTTTCTTTGCATCATCTTGCAGCTATTGGATTGTTATTTCCTGATTTCTTGTTATTTTTAGAAGATCTTTCCTTCCCTGTTCACTAGCTGCAATCTTATCTTTGAGGTCTGAGATTCTATCTTCACTTTTGTTTTTGCAACTTTCAATAGAATTTTTGATTTCCTGCATATCTCTTTGAATCTGCTTCATGTATTCTGTTTGTTTCTTAAACTGTTCATTCATGGATTCTATCATTTTGCTTTGTTCCTCTAATTTTTTAGCTGTGTCTTCTTTAGATGCATTCAGTATTTCTTTCACTACTTTTATCATTTCTTCTTTTACTTGGGAGATTTTTTCTGATTTGAGTTCCCTCATATTTTCCCATCCTTGCTTCTTTATTTCAGTTGATATCATTTCAGGCATTTCAGTTGTATGGCTAGTATTTTCTTCAATGTACATGCTCTTAGGCTTTCTTGGGATGGGCTAGAGGTTTGAAATTGCATTCTGGTATTTCATTTTGTCATTTTCCTATATTTCCCTGTTTCCAGCAATGTTCCAAAGCTTTCCCTGGATGTGTTGGAAATCACCACCTATGCACTCCACTACTGGGACTCACATGGTTTTGGCTCCCCTCATGTGGTGGGCCAGGTTTCCCTGGTTGAATGAAGGTTGCTGGCTGTGGTCTACTCAAGCCCACAGAACCTCTGGAGCATAGTCCAGTGTCCTAAGGAGCTCAGTGGGCACCCAGCCACTGGGATTGTGGTCCCAAACTTTTCCTTGGCCTGCCCTGGAAAGCTGCAACTCACCTCACCTTTTTTAGGTTTTTATAAAAAGCTTTCTCAGTGTATTAATAAGATTTCTGAGTGAATTTCATTAATTCCAGCTAAGACATAGCACAAAGATAATAAACTATAAACTAATGAAGTATAATATGATAAATGATAAACAATAAACTAAATTACTAATTGTCAGGCACATAATTAGATATACATTATTTAGTTTATGCAAAAGTTCACATCTATGTTTCTATCAATTTTGGAAAGGAAAATTCAATTTAGCATATATAAAAAGAAAATTTATTGCAATGGACAGTTAAATAAAAGCTTTCAGGTTAGCATGAGTCTTGAATTTTAGACAAAATGGAAACTTTGTTTTAAATTTATTAATTACATTGAATATTTTTTGACTCTTCAATTTTAAATTGTTAACCTGTAAATAAAATGACAAATTTAAGACAAGTGCTACATGCTCCATCTCATATATAGAAATTGAAAAGAAAATTAAAGTCCTGAATGTAGAGTATTGATTACAAGTTTTGAAAAAGAGAAGGCAGGAAGCTGAATTTGATCAGTGCAAGATATATGTATGTATTTAAAAATGATACTGAACAAAATTAATATGTACAATTATTGCATGCTTTTCAAATATATGTAAATGAGAAATAAGTGATATTGGTGGTCCACTTGAAGACCTGTATTTATTGTTATTGCAGCAGAATTTATTGAACTATGAGTACAATTTTCATGTTAAAATCAATTGTACCAAAGCAGAGTTTTGTTTCTCCATATTGCATTTATTCACTACTAAAAACTAAAGAATACTGATAGAAGTATCTTCAAGTCTGCTTTTGTTTCAGAATGCAATCTATAGATCAGTAACTTTTTGTAGAGTATGCAAACATCTATGCCTGACAATACTGCTGCTAATACTGCCTTCTTTCTTTAATATTCACCACTTTAAAAATTGTGAAATTTCAAATGCTTATTGGATTCTTCTCTCCCATATTGAACATCATTTAAATTCAGTAACTCTTTCTCAGGAGTTAAAACAGAAAAAATAAAATTGATGAGCCTCAGATGTACATCATCTTCTCTATTTTCATAATGCACTCATTCAAGCTCCATATAATTTTCTTCAATTATCAAATTAAGTAATTTTTGTGTTCTCAATGTTGTATTATTGTCAGGGATTTAGCTCAGTGGTGTAAGTGCCTGCCTGGCAAGGTGTTGAGTTTAATCCCCTGTAAAAAAAAATTATTATTTCATGATGCCATCAGTCATATTTTATGCATAGTTTTTCTGAACATTCTTTCATAATCTTTGTCTGTTTATATCCCTTGTCATTTTTTATTCAAGCTTAAATTGTTTTAGTCTACAACTTTTTACCAAAAAATATGAATGTTCTTATTTATTACTTCCATCAAAGTAATCCAATTTACATTGCAAAAGCAATTTTCGGTACATTGTTAAATGTATTTACTTTTATTGCGTTTTTGTTTCTTACTTAGTCAGAACATTCAAGATAGTATCCCTTAGAGCCCAGGTATAGCTCAGTGGCATAGCACCTGCCTGGCAAGCACAAGGTTCTCAGTTCAATTCCTGGTAGAAAAAATAGATAAATAATAAATAAAAAATTTTAAAAAGACAGTTTCCCAAACATGGCATAAAAATGGCCAACAGAGGCCTGAAAAAGTGTTCATTATCACTAATCTTTAAAAAGTGAAAATCAAGTCACTAAGAGACACTACCTCACACTTGTGATTGCCTTTTTGAGAAAGATAAGAGGCTAGGAATTGTTTCCCTACAGGGATGTAGAGAAAAAGGAACCCTGGTGCATTTTTGGAGGAAATGTAGACTGCCTAACACAATGGCTGTTGTTAAGGAAGTTAAAATAGGAACTACTACATTTTAACCCAGCAATCCCTGTTCTGGGGATATGCTTAAAGAAAATGAAATCACTATCTTATGAAGGTACCAACCCTCTAAGGTCATTGCTCTCTACTGTTCATAATAGTCAATATATTAAAACAACTGAGGTGTCTATCAATAGAAGAATGAAGAATGTATGCAATATGTATATATGTATATGCAAATGTGTATATGTGTGTGTATTTTATTCAAATTTTAGAAAAAAAGATATATTAGAATTTGCCACAACATGATAGATATGGAAAACACTATGGTAAAAGAAATAAGCCAGGCATGTAAAAAAATTGTATAATTTCATATGGAATAAAAAAAATGTACTCAAGCAAATAGAGAAAGAGATGAAAAGCACTATTGTTCAGGATCAAACAGTGGAAGAAAAACAGGGATGGAAAGATATAACTCAGAGTGAACAGATAGCAAATACATAGGATGAGCAATAGGAAAGACCTAATAATAATACAACATAAAGTTGAAACCAAATAGTATTCATTGTATTCAGTATTTTTGCTAAGTGAATGGATTATATCTACTCTGGACCTAGGAGTATTTCTGAGTTGATGGATGTGTTAATTTATTGAAATAAAAGAACAATTTACCACATACTTAGACTGGAACTCACTATCTAGTACAGGCTGGTTTTGAACTCTCTAGGTACACTTGCTGTCTGGCCTCTAACTCCCAATGATAGTCTTGCCTCAGCCTCCTAAGTGGTGCAATCACAGGCGTGTGCCACTATTCTCTGGATCATATACTAAGGGAGATTTTTCTTGTCAGTCTTGAAAATTTACAACTTTGAAGATATCTGGATTATACCCTAAGAGAATGTGTTTATTTGCAATTACTTTTGTTTATCATCCCTTTGATTTTATTTAACACATTATCTGACAACAAAAGAAGATCCATGACCTTAATCATGCTGATCCTCCTATATCTATTAGCCAAATGCCTAATTTAACAAATGAGACTTGTACTTTGCCCTGAAACTAGAAAACTCATTTTTCCCCAAACTATTCAATGAATCCAGTTTAGAGAATCAGTTTTTTTTTGAAAGGAGGAAACATAACAAAGAATGAGAAGAAAAACACAAGGTGTTTCTTAAGCGTAGTCTTAAAGCATTAAAATCACATTTTAAAGCCAAGGATATGCAATGTATAAATATTCCACATATTGTACAGCATTCTTATAGTGTCACAGTGAGAACTGGCTTTCATTTCTCATCTTAACTCCTCTCTGTTATGTAAAGACCAACAAACCAGTGAAAGTACAAACACACACTCACACAGGCACACACACACACATGCACAAGCGCACACATGTGCATATACACACAAACATCTCAAAGTAGTGTTCCAGATATTGTATATTTCAAGATTTTTACATTAATATGATTTATCAACATGAAGTTATGTGGATGTCCAACATCTGACAAGATTTTTTTGCTGCTACTCTTTCAAACCTTAAAATTGCAGAGAAATTTTGAGGATCAGATTTGAATCTGCCTTTACACACTCCAAATATAAAATAAAAATGACTCATTGCTTTGCAAGGAACCCAGTTTTCCAAACACTGTATATGTGAATGTGTGTGCATATATATCAGGTACAATCACATTTAATAATTAAAAAACATTTTTGACCCATGCAAAACTTCAAGTTGGATGTCATTAACTCAAGGAGACAATAAAGTCAATGTATCTCTTCTATGAAATTTACAGAGCTCTTACAGATTGTGTTAGAGTTATCTACTTTGATTTTTCGATATTTTGTTCTGTGTGTATTCTGCAAGAAGAACACGCATTTCTATGAAAGTTTACCAGATAAATGAGCATTGTCTTGCAATATGAGCAGTATGTGCTGCCAAGTGTCACGATCACAACTGAACCAATGGTTCTTTTCTTTTTGTCTTCCTTCCCTTGATTGTGAGTAATCTTCTCACCATGGCAAGAGGTTGCGAAGGAGATCTCACTTGCAGAGGAGCCAGAGAAAAAGTGGAGGAATCCCTCACTTAAAATAAGACTAAGGAGATGTATAAAATGTGGAAAACAGTGCAAAATTTTATAGGTAAGCACCACAAAAGTAAGCCTGTACCAGGTTAAGTGATGATATTTAATGGCAATGCAATGTCACATTTCTGTGAACTCCTCAGGAGAAAACAGCAGTGTCATCAGATAAGTTCCTTGTTAAAGCTGCACCAAAAGTTGCATCAAAAAAAAAAAAAAATCCACTGAGCCAGTATATACCAGTGACTCCCCTTAGAGACAGTGAAAGTCATCCTACGCAATAACCCTCCTCTTTCTTGTCTCCCTCACACCAGACAGAAAAGTTTTCAAAGGTAAGTTCAGGTTAACTCATTTTTCTTTATGTTTTGTATTTTCTTTATTTTGGTGTTATATTACAATATTGTCATCATTTTATATGAATATTTTTGGGTTGTGGAATCATCTGAGTTCCTGTTATTTCTTATAGGTAAATTTGCTTTGATATGCAAGTGTTTTGGATGACAAGCATGTTTCCAGAATGAATTATGGTCACAAACCAAGGCTTTACTGTGTGTGTTTTAATTAAAATACATAAATTGATTATAGAATTCAAAATGCATCATAGAATTCAAAATGCATTTTCGAGAATACTTACAAATTTCAACAGAAAGTACTCTGCAACAATTTATGTTATTTAAATATTCGATAAACACCTACTCCTCATTCTTTCATCGTTATTTCCTATGTTCATAATACATGTTGGTTGTTCAACTAGTAAGGAAAGTGAAGAACAATACTTTTCTGATAACATTTGAAAAAGGAGATTAAGAATGTCCTTGATTACAGTAATCACCACTAAATATTACAAATCACCAAAAACAGACCCAGTGTTAAAAGCAAGCACTGTGAAATACCAGGTTCAATGGATAATAGAACTAGAAGATTTTCCATAGTTCAAAATGACTCTATGCAATAAATTATTGTTTTAATTATATATTTCCCTATTAAAGATAATCATATGAACAATAGTAATAAATTATAACAGTAATAATTAATTTATGAGTTTTTGCTATGGAACATCATTTTTATTATTGTAATGCATCCTCTTTACATTTTCATTCTCTCCCTAATGAATATAAAGAAATTACAACAAATAAATTAGTTGATTTTTTTTGAGTTCCATGATGATACTCTAAAAGAAATGATAATTCATCTGTGTCCTTTTATTGAAATTACCATTGTCCTATTGGGCAAGTATTTTGCACCATATAACTCATGACTGATCAGGTCACTTCTGATAAATCACTGTGAGTTTGATAAAGTGTCCAGGTGGGAAATAAAATTTTAAGATTTATGAGTAGATTGAATGGCAAGATTTAAATCCATGTGTCTTTCAAGGCATTTCCGCATCATAATACACTGTGTCTCCATGATGGTGATTTTATTCACAATAAAGTTTCCATGTAGATGTTGAAAGAATAAATTTCCTAAATCTATCATCCTAATTTCTTTCCCAAAATATTCCTTTGAGTAATGCTCAATAAAATTAACTTTAAGTGCTTCCATAGTACCCTTTTTAATATACCATTCTGAAATTTTAATTGTCCTCTAATCATCTGTTTACACTTATTTTCCCAGTACATTGCTCCCTGAAGGGAGGTGATTTTGTAATATACTTTGTATCATTACATCTTCAAAGCTTAGGTTTGATTTGGTATTATAGCAGTTGCTATTTAAATGTTGGGTTAGTAAATTAAAATTTGTCCTAAAGAGAACATGTTTTTAATCAAACTTGCTAAAAATAAATGTTTTATAAACATATGTTATAACTTTGAGCTTTATTTATAAATAAACAGAAGTGCCCTATGTGTGAAGCATAGTATGTATCCCAGATGCATTGTTAAGCCAGTGTGCTGAGAATAGTAGATTCAGGAGGAAAAGAAACATTTATGTTGCATCCAGTAGTTTGAAGTTGGTACAGCATACATGATTTCATATTTTCTTATACAATTTCTTGGATTTATGGTTATGTAGTCACATTGTCACAGACTATAGCTGATATCTTCTTAGGTTAAGTAACAGACCGATGTTTCAAAACAAAGTCACAGTGAGTTCAGATTATTATTCATAATATTTGTATAAATGCTTTCACATCTATTATGACTGAATTTGAATTTTAAAAAATTATTTATGCACATGCTTATTATTAATTTATCATACATACATTCTACCCAGTCAAGTAGATTAAAAAATAAACTTAATGAGAGTAAATGCTTGATATATGGGACTTTCAAGTTTTTACACATACAGATTGTAACCTTACACTCAATATTTAAAGATGTCCTGTGTTTTCTATGGCAAACAATATAATATTTATTTTATCATTAAAATTATTAAATTATTTAGTACCATGATACAATTTTTAAAAATAAATCACAAGTTCTTTGAAACTAAAGTCTTATAAGTGCAATGTTCTTCCTTTTCATGACAACTAATCATACCTCTGTAACAAGTATTTAAAGCAAACTATCATACAATAATTGATTGTTGGTATCGTAACTTTTCATCTGGATACCAATGAGATGAGAAGATGTGTAGTCTGGTAGGATTTTCAAGTGAAACTTACATTTGAAATTTCAGATAGTTACTAACAGTTTTCTGTATGTTTCCCTTTAAAATAGTTGATCACAGTAATGACATGGAAAAAGATGTTTCCAAACACAGTAGAGTTTTATAAATTAAAAATTGTTTATGTTGTATCTCCTTTCAGGACTAGAAATTAAGGACTATTTAGAATAATAAGTGTGATAACAGAAATAGAACATACCAGCACTCCATGTGGGACACATCAGGGAGAGGTGACCTCACTTCTGTGGACAGAAAGAGAGAATCTCCACTGGTGGGCAACTACAAAATCTACACAAAAGCATGAATTGAGTTTTGGCCTAGTGAAGGAGAGGTGATTTACTAACATTTCCAAGAACTTAGTGCTGGGGTAAGGAGGCACCTAAAGAAGTATCTCAGTGTCTTGGCTGACTTCACAGAAGAACAGAACCTCCCATATGTTATTTTCTGAAACTAGGGGCTGAGTTCAGGGCTTTCAAATTAAGTTGTATCCTCAGCTTTTCTTCATCTTTGATTTGGGACAAGTTCTTACTGGGTTCTCAAATTGCCTAGTCTCATCTCAAACTTGTGATCTTTCTTAAATGAAACTGGAAATAAATAGCAAATCAAACTATAAAAAACTGTAGAAACACATGGACATCACATAAATATTCATCAATTTTACCAGACCTTTAAAAAAAGATAATACTAATGGTTCTCAAAATAGTTCATGAAATAGAAAGACAAAAATCACTTCTAAATTTTCTAAAGCCAGTATCACTATGCTATGAAAATCAGATAAAGACTCAAAATTATGGGAGTTCTGAAAAGATAGCAGATTGATAGGCAAAAGGATACAGAGCCTTCCCTGAGAGAGACAACTCATGCCAGAATAAAATGTCCTGGAGAGGTCCAGACACAGGGAGATGGATCCTCATGAACTAGGAAGAAACTAAAGGCAAAAGAGCTGGTCAAACACACAGTCCTGGGCTTACCATTGAAGAAGCTAAGAACAGCAGCCACAGTGCTCCCCAGCTGCCTGAATTTGCACCATCACTGCGACTGGTCAGAGTGGCCCGAGCTCACAGCCATGACCTGCCGCAACTGGCCAGAGCAGCCAAACCCTCTGAAGCACCCAAAATGGCGCTGCTGCAACTAACCAGTCATGCTGAAGACAGAGGTTGGTGAGCCTAACAGAGAATGGAGCCACAGAGGAACCTGCATTAACTCACATTGAGTGCTGGGAATTAGAACCCCTCCTCCAGGAAGGGGTGACCAAATAGAGGACATGTTGGAATGTGGCAGGAAGAGCCTGAACTAGGAATGACAGTGACTTCAGTTGGTTGCTCCCTTCCCCGAGCAGATTTGTGGGATCTACTTGGCCTGGATCATGCCCCTGGCCAGGACCCATTAAGCCATCCCAAAATGATTCCCTATGCATAGCACACACTAACATGGTGAAAGCCCCCAAATGTTAACTGGCCCAGTGGGGAGGTTCCGGCATACACAGCCCCTGCTTACACCTCAATGACAAGAGCAAACAGGAGAGGGCAGAAATCCCTCGTTGTTATGTACTGCTATATTCAATTATACTGCTATATTCAATTATGCCTGATGATATAGACAATTCTGTTGAAGATAGCAAGAGACAACACAGTAACCATTGTAGACCACCTTGTACTGTGGTTTTATATGACTTGTTGGTTTCATGTTTTTATAGAAATTTGTTTTGTTTTGTCTTGCTATGTTTCATTTTTCCCTCTAATACAGAAATATATGTAGAGACTCCTGCATGCATAGCTGTTTATGGTCTCACTGTTTGAATGTTTACTTTATGTGCTTTAATTTTGTAACTTGAACAACTATTTCTAAGAGAACAATATGTAATTTATCAACTAGTGATTTCTTACTGTTTATCTTTTTAAATTCTGTATTATTTCTACTCTTTTCATGTGTTTTTCTCTTTAAATAAAAATAAGACTCAAAATTACAGAAAGCAGAGAGCAATATCCTTTATAAGCATAAATGCAAAAATCCTTAGTAAAACTTGAAAGTAAAGTCCATGAATTCAGCAAAATTTACATGCACATGACCAAGTTGGTTTCATCTGAAGTATGTTTAAATGCACAAAGATTGATTAATGCAATCTATCTTTACAAAATAAAACTATGGATGTCATACGATCACCTCAATAGTTAGTTCAACATACCTTAATGATAAAAATCTTTGCCAAACTAGTTATGATAAGGTGTTGCCTCAATATAATAAAAGGTATATGTGAAAAATACCCAGTAAAATTCATGCTTATCAGTAAAAAACTGAAAGCATTTTTTTTTGTGCTTTTCATACAGGGTCTTACTATGGAGTTCAGGCTGTTCTTGAGTTCACTTTGTAACCCAGGCTAGTCTCAAACTCACAGTGACCCTCCTGCCTCAGCCTCCCAAGTTCTGGGATTATCGGCACGCACCACTACATCTGGCTTGAACATTATCTTTAGAACTAAAATGAAAGACAATTTTGTCCTTTTTTAACATTTGTGTTAATTATAGTCCTTGAAATTTCAATCAGAGAAAGTAAAGAGAACAATAAAAATAGAAATAGAAAAAAGAAGAAATCAAACTATATTTACAAATCATGTGAATCTTTACATCAAATATCTTAAAACTCTACCAAAAGAATTTTAGGTTTGAACAAATTTAGAAGTGTAAAATGGAAGAAGACAAGATGGCCGATCAGTTAGCAACAGAATACAAAGCCTCCCGGGAGAAACAATTCATATGCCAGAATAAAACACCCTGGAGAGACCCAGACAGAGGGAGATAGAACGTCTAGACACAGGAAGAAATTAAAACATAAAAAAGCTCATCAAATACTTCGGGACTACAACTGAAGCAACAAAAAACTATGGGACACAGCATTTTCCCGGTGACCCCCCAAGTTTGCACCAGCTTGAATCTGTGCTGGCAGGCAGAGCTGCCCAAACTCATTCCCACCGCCACTCACAGGAAGCACAGCAGTGCTGAAGTGGGGGTTGGTGAGCCCAACAGAGAGTGGAGAGCAGAGCCGGTGGAGGGACCTTCATTGATCCACAGTCAGTGCTGGGAGTGAGACCACCCCCCATGGGGAGGGTGCGCCCAGGTGGGAGACATGTTGGAATCAGGCAGGAGGACCCTAAACTGGGAGTGACAGTGACTTCGGTTGGTTACTCCCAACCCAGAACAGATTCATGCGATTTTGCTTGGACTGGGTCACGCCCCTGCCAGGACCCAATGAGCAGTCTCAAATCAACTCCTTGCACCTAGCCTGCACTAGCCAGGTGAAGGCACCTGAAGTTTGGCTGGCATGCTGGGGAGGGGCAGGCATATGCAGCCTGCTTACACCTCAGTGACAAGAGCAGGCAGGAGAGGGTGGAGGTCCCTCGCCAGCATGCTTCAGAGGAAACGTGGCCAACAGGGAAGGGGGCTGGGACCTGCACTGTAACCTGTGTGCAGGAAGCCAGGGCCATGACAGGAGAGAGAGGCAGGAGGATGCCCCCAGCCCAGAACCCTGAGAGCCCTGATCCAGGAGAAGGAAAAACAAGGGAGTCTGAGGGTGGCAAACACACAGCATCAGACATGGCTTCAATGGACATTAAGAGATATCTTCTGGACCTTGTAGAAGAGCTCAAAACTAAAATATTAAATCATGTAAAGCATAATATGAGTAGGATAATAAAAGAAATGCTCTCAGGAAGCATCTCTCAGGATGATACAGATGGAAGAAGGGAGGAACACAAAAAAAGGAGAGAAACATTCAATAAAGAATATAAACAAAATATAGAATACATGAAGAAGATTCAAAGAGACTACCAGGAAATTAAAAATTCCATTGAAAGCTGGAAAAACACTTTAAAAGAAACTAAGGATAGACTATCAAAACTTGAAGACAAGTTTGCAATGTATGATCATGAAAGGAAAGATCTCTTAAAAATAACAAGGAAACAGGCAGTAACAATACAAAGGCTAGAAGATGACAAGAGAATCTACAACTTAAGTATAAGGAATGTGAATGAAGAAGCAGGAATACATACAGGTGAATTACAAAGGCTATTCACAGAAATAATTAAGGAAAACTTCTCAAGCATGGGAAAAGAAAATGACATTCAGCTGTGTGAGGCATACCGAACTCCAGCCACCTACAACCAAAACAGACCTACACCCAGACATATAATAATCAAGGTACCAGAAATTCAGTGTAAAAACAGAATATTAAAAGCTGTCAGAGAAAAGAAACAGATTACCTATAAAGGTAAGCCCATCAGGATCACGGCTGACTTCTCCACACAGACCATCAGATTAAGAGGAGCTTGGAGTGAAGTCTTCCAAGTCCTGAAGGAAGGTGGCCTCCAGCCCAGATTGATGTCACTAGAAATTAATGGAGAAACAAGATGCTTCCGTGACAAAGAGGAACTGGGCAAGTTTGTGCCCACCAATCCAACCCTGCAGAGAATGTTGAAGGACATTCTAGAGAGAGAAAAAAAAAATACCAGGATTTTAGGAACAGTGGCCGAAAGGCCTCAATGAGTGGGGCAGGCAGTAGAATGAAGGAGAAAACTAAACAAAGGCAGAAAAATAGCATAGCAGAAATGAGGCAGAGAAGGATGACTAGAAACTCTAACATAGATGGCCTTGATACGCTATATTGTTAATAGTGCACCAGGATTTAAAAACCCACATTACTCACATTACTCTGCTTGGATGTATTATATTCTTTTCCAATCATTCTACCTGTACTAGATTTGAGGGCAGAGACAGTAATCCTGAAAATGACAAGATATAGTATGGTAATCATCCTTAATTTCTTATTTACTTAATCTAAAGCTCTGTACAACCTACACTGTTTTACCATGACTGATCATAATAGAATCTGGTTTGTTAGATCACTGTTTTGTATTGATAAATTTTATTCAAAGCTGTTATGATTGATAGTATCAAGTCTGAGAGTATAGGCAACTGTACTTAAGATGACAAGATCCACTAGAATATACACTCTTGTTTGATTATTACCTGCCTTTGAAGTTTTATACTGTCTAGTGTTTTATTTTACTAATATTGTTATTTACTGCTATACTCAATTAAACTGCTATATTCAATTATGTCTGATGATATATGCATTCTATTGAATATAATAAGAAACAACACAGTAATCATTGTAGATCACCTTGTACTGTGGTTTTATATGACTTTTTGGTTTCATGTTTTTATAGGAATTTATTTTGTTTTGTATTGCTAAGTTTTGTTTTTCCCTCTAATACAGAAAAGATAGAAATACACGTAGAGATTCATGCATGCATAGCTGTTTATACTCTCACTGTTTGACTATCTACTTTGTATGCTTTAATTTTGTAACTTGAACAACTATATCTAAGAGGATAACATGTAATTTATTAACTAGTGATTTATTATTGTTTATCTTTTTTTGGAATTCTGTATTATCTCTACCCTTTACATGATTTTGTTTCTCTTTAAATAAAAAAAGTAAAAAAAAAAGTTAAAAAAAGAAGTGTAAAATGATACAAAATCAACTTACAAATGTCAAGAGCATTTCTATACATCAACAATGAACCCTTTGAGAAAAAAAAATAGAATGAACCTAACCACACATGTGGAGAGCATCTGCAATTCAAATTATAGAACATTAACAGAAAACACTAGACAATGGACAAACTTCCCATGCTGATGGATGAGCAGGATTGATATTGTTAAAGCCAAAGCAGTGAAATGCCAGTGACATTCTTCACAGAATAAGTAAAATCCTAAATGATACTGAAGAGTGGAAGACTCAAAAGCCAACACAATACTAAGAACAAAGATCCAGTCTGGATAATTTAAAATACTTGATTTTGAAATACACTGCAAAGCCATAATAGCAAGATAAGCATGGTACTGATACCAAAATAGCTATATAGACCAGTGGACTAGAATAGAAGATACAGGAAAATACCCATGTAATGACAGACATCTGGATTTTGACAAAAATGCCAAAACTGTATGTTGAATAAAAAGCTGCCTCTTTAATAAATGGTCCTTCATAACTTTGATGTCTACATGTCAAAAGATTGAAACTACAACTCTGTGTCTCACTAACATTTTTTTTTAAGAGAGAAAGGAACTCCCTTTCTCCCTTCTGGAGAAGACAGGAGAAATGGAACTCCTTTACACTTTTATAGAAATGTGTATATTAGTATTGTCATTATTAAAACAATATGGGGATCTCAAAAAATTTAAAAAATATACATTATAGTCAAGAAGTCTCACTACTGGGTAAATATCCAAATGAGATAAAATCACTGTACTGAAGAGCAATACTTAATGAGGTGCTAACTGCATTAACCAAGAAACAAAAATAAAGTTCTCATGAATTAAGAAAAATGTAGTAAACATATAAAAAAGGGTAATATTTAGCTATTAAGAAGGATTTTGTTCTTTCCAATTAATGAGTGGAAGTGGAGATCAGTGTATTAAGCAAAATAAGCCAGGCACAAAAACACAAGTACCATATAATCTCACTCATATATCTAAATAATTGATATTGTGGAAGTTGAGAGACAGTCATCGAGAAAACAGGGCAATGGAAATTCTAATCAGTTGGTACCAAGGTACAGTTAGCCGGGTGCCAGAATTTCTGGTGTACTGCTGTGCAGTGCGCTGATTATGGATGACAGTAATGTACAGCGCATTTCAAAGTGGCTTGTGGAATATGTGTAGATTAAAGGGGGTCTAGGGTGTTGAGATACAGGGTGAAAAGGAAGGAAAGGAGAAGAAAAAATGATTGCGATGTGAAATGTATCAGTATAAATTCACCAAGATGAATGAAATTACTATGTATTGCAAGTATATACTAATAAAAAAGCTATAAAAAGTAGAAGAAAACAGCTCAGTCTGTGAATGTTTACCTCTTTAACATATCTTAACATTTTGCTAAAACTTTTAAAAATAAATTATAAATAACTAATGAATCATGAGATCATAAACCATATTGCATCACTGATTCATTCTCCCGTGAAAATACTAAACAACCTGACAGCCTAAAGACACTTGATATTCAACAGTTTTTGAAAAGTTATATAATTACTAAAAATTTTACTCTCACTAAATTTAAACCACCCAGGGCAATGATTTTTTTACTGTCATATTTGTGACAGTCCCTTTCATCAAATATAATAATTTTATGTTGATGTTATGCTTAGTGTGGATCTCATGGGCATTTTATTAAGTAGAGATTAAAACATGTTTTTATTCATTGAATGTACCTGAGTATTAGACTCTTAAATTACTTCATTTTGGAAATTCTTTTAAAGTTTTGCCTTGGATTGACTAAACTATAATGAAATCTTAAAGAAATAATTGACCAATATTTTAAAGGTAAACAATTTTTTTGTATTTTATGAACATCTCTGGTCATCTTTTGCAAATTAAAACTTTTAATATTTATAATTCTTACTGTTTATGTATATCATAATATAATAATATATATTCAATGATATATTTTTTAAAACTTGAATATCTTTTATGAATATAATAACTTGGAGATATCATCATTGAGTTTGTAAAAACTATTTAATCAGGATCATAACATAATCTAAAAACCGAAATATTTCAAAAACATGTGAATAGCTTACATGAATTCAGGCAATAATGAAAAGGGTACAGTTCTTTGATAAACTCAATTCTTCAAAATTACCCTTCTGTGACACATGAAGAACATTTTATATAATCATTGGGTTCTGTTATATCCATTTATACAACATTGAACAAAAATGCAAAGCTAAAATTTTTGAATTTTCATTTATGAAGTATATTTTGCCAGTATACAATGTTACTCTGTAAATAATAATCACGTGATTGTGTCTTTTAAAGAGAAGTCAGACATATGTACTTTCAAGTCCACTTTCTATTGTTATAACAGAATGTCTAAAACTAGGTATTTTAAGTAAAATATCTGTATTTGGCCCGTGATTACGGTGGCTGGAAAAATCCAGTACTGTGAGCCTCTGTTTACCTGCTTCACAAAGTGGCAGGTGAGTAGAAAGGAGACTTCTCTTTTGTGATCAAGGAAACAAGAGACTAAGGAGAAGTGAGGATCATGATTTTCCATAACAATCTGCTTACACTAAAACTAATCCAGTCCTGTGAAACCTGCATTAAATTCTTTTTAAAAGTGCCTCTTCCTAAATTCTGGGCTCCACTTCTTCAAAGTTCTTCTGCTTCAACATTCTCATACAGGAGTCTAGAAACTTTGGAGGACATGTATTTTTTTTTCTTTGTCTTCTTTTTGGTACCAAGAATCAAACTCAGGACCTCATGCTTGCCAGGCAGGTGCTGTGCTGCTGAGGTATATCCCTGGCCCTTGGAGGATATGTTAAAACCAATATCCAAATAGTCTCAATCTTCCTTCTTATTAATAAAAACTAGAATAAATATAATTTATTATAGTGTATACATAACAAACTTATGCATATTAAAATAGCTAAGTTTACTTTAGATATGCTAATAGATCAATAGAAGTACATGCAGAAGACAGATCCTTTGGAATTTTGGATATCTGTTTTATATGCCATATATTACCTTCAGTATTTGTTTCAGAGAGTATAAGCAAATGGAATATGTATTTTCATTTAAACGTAAATTCTTTTAATGATTTTAACATAGTGTTTTCCAAAGACTGGTGTCACAGATGCTCAAGCAGTCATTATCCATTCAATTGAAGTTGGGATTATTCAGTCAGCATAACAACATCTTGTCTGCACCCTAGCTCATCTGAACAAAAACCAATAAACACTGTATGGAGTGGTATTATCTCTGAAGAGCAATTTTGCCCAGGACACTGAGGGATAGTTTCTATCTCTCTCCAAGCGCTTTCATGAAATATTTACTGTGCAGATATACCAGAAGTGGATTTTAATGTAATATCTGTGCTCAGCAGTGGCTGTGTTAAAGAATGCATATTGCTTTCTATATCCATTCTGAAAACACAATCTTGCTTTTTACTAATAAATATTGTTCTCTATTAATTACTGTAATGAGTAAGGAAAATAAGTATTCACATATAGTTCTAGTTAAATAAATAAATGTACATTAAGTGTTCTTACCCATCATGTAAATTTGAATCCCAGATATTCATACTTCCATGGACTCAGTAATATAATGATTACAGATCCTGGTTGAGAAGCCCAATCCATATCCAGATGCAGATTAAGAAATAGAAAAACTAGAGGCTTCCTTCAGTGTGAAATTAATCTTGGGGAAAGTATGCAAAAAGAATATTGGACCAGAAATTCCTGAAAGCATTTCCATAGATTAAAGAAGAAAGTCCATTTAAGTGTTATGTATTATAATAAAAAATTTCTAAGCTGAAAGTAACAAAATGTTCTTTGCACCATTTGTTTTGTATATTTAGAGATTGCAATACTTCTTTTACCTCCTATAGAAATCCTTTAGATGTCTTCTAATAACACATTGAGAACTGTCATTTTATGTTGTTTAGAAATGCATAATTTATTTTCTCAGTTACATCTTGCTTTACCTTTCAATACAACTGTGTTCTAAGGCAATTAGTTCTTCCTTGAGGAAAGTGACAGTGGCTGTTCTTTTTTCACTGGATCATGTTCTCTGTAATCCATTTTCTATTCATTGTTTTTGCATATGTAAAAAAATTACAGAGAAAGAAAATCCTCTAATTCCAAGATATGACAGTAGAACAAACGAAGAAACATAGACTTTGAAGACATATCCCAACTTTATGATGTTTTCAGCTTTCAGTTCATTTGATGTCTAATTACTTTAAGTCCTTTCAAAATAGATTATATTTCTTTTAAAAAAAAATATTGCATGCAGAAACTAGTCCTGGCTTGCGAGCTGAGTCAGCAAAATGTTGCCTATGGTGTGACACAAAACATGTAACTGACAAGGTCTCATGATGTATGAAAAGAACAAAGGTGAGCTACATGACCGTTCAGCTTTTCTGAGAATTAGCATCTATGAAATGTGTTTTCTATTCTCATTCTATAGATGACGTGTTTTTAAAACTTATCCATCTCTCACTTCTGTTTTATATGCCATATATTTTATGTATTCACAGAGAGACCTATGTACTCACAGAGAGACCATGTATCTTAAATGACACTAATGACTGCAGACTGGTCCATATTGCTATGTTTTAGTTTCACCTTGTTAAAATTTCAGAAGGATATAAAATAGTGTACTCTTCACAATAACGATGACACTAATTTATACTTTTACCTACAATAACGGTTCCCTTTTCTCCATATCTTCCAATCTCATTCTTTGCAACATTTTGATAACAGTTATTTTAACTCAATTAAGGTGTTATGTATTATGATTCTTCTCTGTAACTTTCTAGTGAGTAATGACTTTGAGAATCTTTATATGCCTTTTGTTCATACATGTCTTCTTTTGGGAAATATTCATTAAGGTCTTTTGCTTATTTTTTTATTCAGTCATTTAGGAGTATTGTTTTTTGCTATTGAGTTATTTGAGCTGTGTATAAAATCTATAATTCACCCCTTTGCCAGACGAATGGTTTACATACTTATTTTTCCCAATCCTAAAATGAGCTTTCCAGCCCATTGTTTCTTTGGTTGCATCAAAGATTTCCTTTTGATATAATTTCATTTGACTATTTGTGTTTTTGTCATCTATACGTTTGGGATCTTATCCACAAATCTTTCAACAGTCCTATATCACATAGAACATTCCTTATACTTGCTTTTAATAATTCAAATTTTCAGTTTTTATATTTAAGTGTTTCACTCATTTTGAGTTCATCTTTACACGGCTAAAGTTAGGGATCCGGTTTCATTCTTGTGTATGTGGATATTCCATTACCTCAGCAACATTTATTTTAGAGATTGTAGTTTTCACAGTATGCTTTCTGGAACCTTTTCTGATGTTTATTTGGAACGGATATTCTTTTTTTTTTTCTGGCTCTGAGTCTGATTTGGGGCCAGCGTTGTTCTCACTGCATTGTGCTTATATATTTTGTAATTGTACTGTGAGGCTTTCTGCTCCATTGTTTGCTTAAGATTTCTTTGACTCCTTACTGTCTTTATAGGTCCGTACAAGACAAGTGAGATGAATACTATTTGCTCATGAACAATGAATTCGTGAATGTTGTATTGTGTCATGGTATTGTACTATGTTGATAATTTTGCATCTATGTTCCTCTGTGATATTGGTCTGCAGTATTCCTATTTTACTTGTTGGTTTTCTCTTTGATTTGGGTATTAAATTGGCACTGTTTTAATATAGTGAATTTTTTGAAATCTTTGTAATATTTGGCTGATTGTGATCAACCTGTAGAGAAATAGAAAAATAATCTTAGAATATATAGTAGGTATATTGCCATACAATTTTTAAAATTTTCACATCATTAAGAGAAATGAAAAATTATTTGGGTTCATTTTAGAACTTGAAAAAATTGATGAATCTGAAGTTACAGCTTGATACTAGAGGACAATTAATTGAAGTTTAATTTATTATGTTAGTAATATGGAATCATCAGTTTTTAAGTCAAAAAATTGTGCAAGCATAGTATTTATCTATATTGTAAGAAAATAGTATAATAAGAACTTATCTCAAAAATCTAAGCCATATACAGTTGAAAAGCATATAGCAAGACTTATCATATGAAACAAAAATAAAAATAGTATAATTTTCACAATTGAGAAGAAAGCCTTAAAGATAGTTAAATATATGACAGTTCCTTCAACAGATATTAGCCTATAAACAAGAGCAATTGATTTACATCTCTTGTTCTCAAACAAATCAGAATAATCACTCTTCCAAACATGTTATAAGAGATTATCATTTCTGAACAAATAAGCAGAGTGACTTGGGCAGAAACCAAGAATTGTGAATATAAAAGCAATTTTCCATTACTATTTTTGTTCAATTTTATTCTGTTTCTCTTTGCTTATCAACAATTCATTCTTTTTTTATTGTGCTAATTGAAGAAAATTGAAACAACAATGTTTTTTAGTTGATTTTCAATTATGGAACATTTACATATCTAAATTTTGGTGGCTTTTCTATATATTTTGAGTAACAAATGTTTATATAATATTAAGCATTTTGACAGAAAAAAGACAATTTAATAGTATAAATTTTGTCATCTTTTTCAGAATAATCTATAATAGAGCAATAAATATATAAACAAATTTTATCAGAGTTCTGATCACATTAAGTCTAATTTGAATAATAGTATTGCAATTATTGTTTCAACCCTGAATTTTATAATCCACATTTTCAGTAAACTATATTTGATAAGAATGAAATCTACTCATTAAAAAATTGTGCATAGGTAATACAATGTAACATTTTAGACCATATATGTGGGGAGGGGGGTCTTGATTTAAACGGACTTGGATAGTCAGAACTTTTGATTATAATTTCTGATAACTGAGGAGACTAAAACTTGTAAAAGAAACTTTTTAAACTGCTAAGAAATCACACAGGAGAAAATTTTGGTGAAAGGCAAATTACTGGGACATAGTCTCAATAGCACGTGTAACAGGCAGAATGATGCCTGTGCATATGTCCACGTCTTAATCCCTGGACCATGTGAACATATTTTGCATGGCAAAAGGGAATTAATCAGTATATAAATGGCTTCAGATCTGGCAAAAGGAAATTGTCTTACATTAGATGGCCAAGAACAATTTGATCATAATTTTTTTCCAAGTAAAGAACCTCCTTTGGTTATGGTACAAGAAAGTTGACTACTGAATAAGTAGGAAGACGTGAGGCCGGACAGTGAGGGTCTCACACCTCCGACTGCAAGCTTTAAAGATGGAGGGCGAGGATCAGGACCTAGGGCATGCGGGTGACTTCCAGAAGCCAGCTTCTTTGCCTCACAGTTTGCTCCACAATGGGATCCTCAGATCTACAACATCACAGAACAGAGGGCTGCTCTTACTTTGAATATCAAAGGAGCTGGATTATATACCAGGTCACCATGAAGGAATACATTTTTGCAGATAGTGTAAATTTAGTACAATGTGACCCACACAAGAAAGCTGATGTATAAAGCTAAAGGTAATAAATTAAAATAGTTTTAAGGTACAAAGTAGGTGGCAATTATCACAGCACTAATCAAAAGCTAGTATATTGTGATAATAGCACAGACTTAACTATTAAGATAAATCAACAGAGGCCTCAAAATATTGAAATATTAAACCAATAAAATCAAACATCTTAGGAAATGTGAGATATTTTTATAGCCCTCACACATACACAATTCACCATTTGCCTTCTTAAACAAATCCAAATTTATTTATGTTGTATTTTCTCTCTGCAGCCTATAAATCTCCAAGTGAGAGTCACTGGAATAATTGCATAGCCTTATTAATTCCTCTCACAAGTTGTTTAGTTATTTATTTTTGGTACCGGAAATTGAACTCATGATCTGGCACTGACCAGGTAGGCACTTGAACCACTGAGCTAAACTTCCGGCCCTTCTTACAGGCTATATATCTAACTGAGCAGAGCCAATAACTTTAGAGAACTTGCAAAAAGTATGAATGGTCTTCTAAGGACATACCTCTTGATCTTTAGGGACATTTTTATATGGCAGGTGAAAAGGACAGCATAGTTTTTGTTTCTACTGACAGCTGTTTGATGAGCATAATGAAAATTATTGTTTTAATACATTGACAGTACACATGACACTTATGGGGTGAAGGTGATATGGGTACTTGAAGGCAAATGTGCTGCTAGAACAATGTGTTGATGCTTTTTTTTTTTTTTTTTCGTACTGTGGATCAAACTCAGGACATCATGCTTTCCAGGCTGTGCCTTGTGTCGCTGAGCTAAATCCCTGGCTTTCTAGGGCTTGGAATTTTTCTTATGTGACTTGATATCTATGTTTTATAAGTCATTTCGATGTTTACGTTTTTTAGTACCTGTTTGCCTCACGCACTGCTGACATCCAACTCTATGTACGTAGCACAGTTTAGGCCCCTCTTAACCCTTCCCTCCCCCTTCCTTCCTCTACCTCTCATAACCTTCATTTTTGCGAAAATTCTATCTCCACCTTATTTTTTGCATCTTTTATTACTCTCTTTAATTTATTTAAACTTTGGGTTTCTCATAAAAGACAATCCATGCTATTTTTAAGCTTTGGTGTCTGATTTATTACATTTAACATTTTTGTCTCAGGGTGCATTTCCCTACAAATGACTCAAGTTTACATTCATTATGGAACAGAATTACACCACTGTGAATAACTACCATAGTTTTTGCCCATCAGTGTAGGTCAATACATTAGGTCACTACAAGTAGGTCACTCCCAAGATTTAGCGCTCAGGAGTCATACTGCTATGAACATAAGAATGGATGTGTCAGTGTAGCTTTGTGTCTTTAACAATTTGGGCAATGTAACTAGCAGGGTAAAATCAGGGTCAAAAGGAACTTTTAGGTTTAGTTTTTTTGAGGAATCTCCATTCTTATTTCTGTAATGATTGAACTAGTTTACATTCCCAACAAAAACTGTAGACTCCTACCTATTCATACATGCCTTATCAGCATTTGTTATTGTTTAATATTTGTGATGATAGCCAGTTTTTAGACTAAGACAGAATCTGTGGGTTTTATTTTGTTTTTGTTTGTTCATTTATTTGTTATGTTTTTTTTTTTCATTGCAATGCATTTTGGAATGTTACTAATGTGGAAATTTTAATAACTATCAATATTTTAACACTTCATGTTGTTTATCTAAATTATCTTAAATTCATTGTCCAAAAGTTTAACACTTAAATATGTGCTAAACTTTAGATATATCTTTAAATATATCATATCTATGTTGTATTTGTCTTGTGCTTCACATATATAAATCAGTCTATTACAACTTGTAATTGCACAAGGATTGTAACATACACTGGAAATTCCTGAAAATTCACATGTCTCTTAATGTAGTATGCATATCTAACAGTAATAAAATATAATGATAATAAACTTTTCTAAAATGTTACGGTTGACATTATTTTTTCTGTAAAACAATTATTTTGAAGGCATTTTTTTGATGAACTCAAACTATTTTTGAAGGCCATTTTATACATTTATATTTTGGAAAATTAATTCCAAAATTATATTATGGCATGTGTAAAATTTAGGAAGTACTGAGAAGGGAAATTATAATGTACAAAGTACACAAATTTCTTTCAAAAGAATTAGAAAGAAAAGAGTCAGATAAATTTTGAATCTCAAGTAATTCTACACTTGATCTATAAAATTTCTCTAAATTACCTTGCATTCTTTGCTCAAATTTAAGTATAAGAAAAAGAAATATTATAAAAGAGCATGTGTGAAAGAGGAAGAAGGGAGAGGGAGAAAAGCTTTGGGGAGGAAGAAGAGGAGAAGTAACGAAGAGAAAAGGGAGAGAGAAGAGGAAGGAAAGAAAAAGGAATAGAAGGAAAGAATAAAAAGAGAAAAATGCAATTCTAGTACTTCTGATCGCTTTGCTCGACACTTTATGTAATTATAAAGAAGAATTTTTTTCATAATTTTCCCTGTTTAAAACTACCTCCTTCTACAATACAGTTACCTGACATGCTACTTTATTGTGCTCTACATTACTTACTCCAGTATTTTTAAGTTTTCCATTCATATTTTTCAAACACATTTTCGTGTTTCTTGATTCCCTTGTATACCTGTGTTCATAAAATAAATGGTTTAGTCTTGGTGATACTAAAAAAACAAAAAAAAAACACAATTTTTTTAGAAAGCATTCTGAATATCTGTGTTGTTTGTTACCTCCTTGGATATTAATGAAGGATTTCTTTCTACCAAAAATGTTGGTCATGAGACTCAGAGCCTGAGAAAATTATCAACATCTTATCTAAATTAAAATCTAAATTAAATCTTTTTCTGTTATGATACAGTGTCTTCTTGGGGCATATTCAATTATCATTGTGAATTTATTGTTCTTCTGCAGACCGTAGGGGGACATTAAAAATGCGGAAGAAGCAGCTAAGAACAAAGTTATTAAACTTCATTTTCAAAGAAAAAAATTAAACTGGCTCGAGAACAGAAATAGTGCAGAGGTTACAACAATAACAAGAAAGCTTGTAGGATGCACCTTATGATTTGAGGGGAAATAATACTTCTAAATTTGGAAAAGAAAGAAAGGAAAAGAAAAAAGAAAGAAAGAAATAAGAGAGAGAAATAAAGAAAGAAGAAGAAAGAATGAAAGAAGAAAAGAAAGAGAAAGAAAGAAAGAAAGAAAGAAAGAAAGAAAGAAAGAAAGAAAGAAAGAAAGAAAGAAAAAGAAAGAAAGGTAGATAGCTCGATCATTAAGGCTATCAAATATATAAGCCCTTTGGAAAAGCATTATTTAGTATATTATCTCACTGGTAATTGGCCACATAAATAACAATTAAAACAAACATTGAGTTGTGATTTAGTATGTGTTCTAATATTGATATGAAATACTAACCGTTGCATGTGTAAAATGATGTGATGTGAGTTTTTTTGTAGGTTTGGAATTATCTTTTGCACACCCTGAGACTCATACATTGAAGTAATCTTACATTGTTGATGCCAGATTGCGTACAAATTGCATTCTACCAAAGGTAGTTTGCACTGTGCAACCTGTAATTGTAACATGATCAAAACCATATTGTCCTTGAAATGAACAAATTGTATCTTTTTTTTTTACTGCCAGTTAGTACTTATAGTTGCTTCAACACCCTTTAAATAGCAATTTTTAAATCTTTTAAGTGGCATAGACTCTTTTTATTTCTGATCTAATCCCTAAGGACTAAAACTTGCTTCTTTTTGTGATAAATAGAAGCCAGCTGACATGACACATTCTACATGGAAAAATTCTCTGTCCACAATACAGTAGAAAGTCTAGGATAAAGAAATTACAAGTTCTGTTAAGGTCATATGGGTTTTTTCACTATAATTTATAAATCTATTAATTTATATCTTTGTTACTTTTCTCCCATGTTCAGAATACAACTGTACATATGGATAGGGAAGAAAATTCCTCATCTTCCACCTATTTGTTTACACATTAATGTGAATGGGATTATTGAGCCAAGATACAGCTCAGTTTCATAGCGCCTGTCTGGCAAGCATGAGGTCCTGAATTCAATTCCCAGTACACAAAAAATTTTTTTAAAAAAGAATTATTAAAATCAAAATAAAGTAATCATAAATAAATGTGTTTATGTGTGTACTTTTAACAAAATTTGGGGTCATAAGGATATTAGATACATGTGTTTTTATTTTTATTCCAAAACCATCTTGTCATGATAAAAAAGAATGATTTTACTTTATAAATGAAAATTTTCAATACTCATTAACAAGTGATGCTGTGGTTTGTTTACTCCTGCAAGTGTAATCGCATAGTGACACAATTTTCCGTTTCTATTAGGAACATGGTCCTTCAAGGCTGTCATATTCATTTTGCAAACAAATGGAAGGTAACGCCTGTAGCTATTGCTACTGAAAGAATATTAAAACACATATGTCACTTGAAATTTGGGCTATTATGGTAGACACTGTGCAGTTTGAGATTGCATTCTGTGATGTAACTGGTTCAGAATGAATGGCTACATTTCCAACAACTGCACTAGTGTTGAGAAAAGCTAATGATGCAAGGAGTTCTTGGCAGTCTACTTCTATTAAATGGAGAATGCAATGTTCTTGACATCTGTAATTTAACTAATTTCGTAAAGAAACACATTACTTAGGCAGCTGTAGATTCTGCTGTTTCATGATTAAGATTAAAATCCATTAATCAGTTTTAGACATAAGTACACTGTTCAAAAATAGTAAAAATTGAAATACACTATAATCAATAAATATAATTAAAATAAAAATCAACTACAGCATCCAAGCAGTTTAGTGAAATTACTGAAGTATAGAGCCAAACAGCTAATACCATGTTTAGCTTTGTTTATTGAAATAATGAAAGAATGCTAATGGCAAAGTCAAAAGTACATAATAGAAATTAATGTACTGTGAAATAAATGTGGTGTGAAAATCAAAATGGGTACAGTAAAAGCTTGAGCTTTTATGTGTACATTACACAGCATTTGCTTAACAACTATTAAGTCATTTATATCAAAGTGCATGTACAAATTACACACTGGTAAAAATGATAATAGCCAGGCTTGGTGATGCATGCCTGTCACTTCATTACTCTGTGAGGCTGAGGCAGGTGGATTACAAGTTTGAGGCCAGTCTCAGCAAAATAAAAAGGGCTGGGATGTAATTCACTAGAAAGCCCTGAGTTCAACCCATATTACCAAAAATATTTTGTCTTTCAAAAAATAATAGCAATATGCTCAAGGCAGAGTAGATTTCATGTATGGAATTAAATTAATTTTAAACAATATTCAAGAGTTGTTCTATATAATTACATAAGACAGGATTTACAAACAGCTGCACACTGAATTTATGCTTGTCTGAATTCATATTGAAATATAACTTAATCTCACTTCTGAGTATTTAATTCTTAAAGCTAAGTATTTTATTAAAGTTCCACTTGAATAAAGTTTGAGAATCTCATTTGTATATTTTTAATATTTAAATATTATTTGATATAAATTATGCATTACATATTTACTATATTATCCATGTGCATTTTTAAATTTCATGTATACAAAAATTTAGACAATCATTTTAAAGGTATAAATAATATTGAAAAAGAATATCAGAGATTAATAACTAATACATTTGGATATTGTGTAATGTCTAATCAGTTTAATATTGCAAGAAATACAACAGCATAAACATATGTCACCAAATATGTTGCCTTACTAATATATAAATTTTAAATGAACAAAAATATAATTTTACCAGTATTAATAACTTAATAACTTTAAAATTAGACTTTATAGAACAGAATTATGTACCATTTATTTTTAAGTAGCTGACTATTTAATAAACATTAACATTTTATACTAGAATGAAATTCTAAATTCTAAAACATAAGTGCAGTCATGTTGCTTTTAAATATTAAAATTTGAGTCCACAAAAAAACAACCTTAGCTTTTTTTTTAGTGTGATGGAAGCATAAAACTTTCTTATGATGATTTTATGTCAAAACACATCCTTAGTCTCATGGAGAGAACTAATAATAGGCAAGAATAAGACCATTGTTCGGTATTAATTCTATCAATGGGAGGATCATTTTATCTGTTCACAGCAGTCTTTTAACTCATATTTATGGAATAAAGAATGAACATATTTTGAACTAAATGAGACAAAAACACACTAATCTCTCTTATATGTATGTGTGTATGTAATGGAATAAATGAGAGGTATTAAAATGTAGTTCACATTTCAACTTTAAGTTTTGTGCTTTCATTGTTTTTGTTGGTATTTTTTCTTTGAGACAGCGTCACGCTGTGTAGCTCTGGCTGGTCTGAACTCAGTAGGTAGCCCAGGCTCACGTGGAACTGAAAGTGGTCTTCTTGCCTCCACCTCCGGAGTGCTGGAATTACGGCAATGTGCCACTACAACCAAATATTTTATATATATATATATATATATATATATATATATATATATATATATATATATATAACCTCACATAGTAAATTTTGAGAAACTCATTTCTTAATAATATCTTTAGGCTAGGGAATAGTCAATCCTAATATTTGATCAATTTAAACTTGAACTTCCTATATGAGCTCTACAGTATTCCACTCAATATATTCTAGGGAAGTAATATGTTAAGAAAAGTAGAATAGCAATTAGCTTATTGACAATATGTTTTTGAAAAATCAATAATAATTTTATCAAATATTTATATATAATTTTGTAGGACCTGTTAAAATTCTTTCTAAAAATCATTCACAAACAAAGCAGGAAGGGAGAATGAATTCATAATTAAATGATTTTTCTATATGAATGAGAAATGGTATTTTTTATCCTGTAAAAATCAATGTTGACCATACATAGTGATATGGTAATGACTGCAGCTTTTAACGACTACAGTATTATTTCCTATTTTATATTGATTTTCATGAGATCTAATCACTTGTTTTTATAATTTAGCAATATCACAATTCACATGAACTTGAGAAAAGTAAATATTATTAAAATATTACTGCTCATTAACATTTCAGAATACAAAGAATTAAACTGGAGATTAAAAATATTCTATATCAGTTATAAATTGTGTATCTGTTATTCTTACTGCTGTTCATCACCTTTATGCAAAGACCGTACATTAAAGCAGTAATAATGATAGAAGTGAACAGTGATGAAATTCCTTTCCGTCTCAGCTCCTGAGAAGCTGTGCAGACATAGGCAGTGTGGCATGGGGAAAGCAAGCGTGACTCCTAGGTGGTCCTTCCCTGCCTCTCCTCCATCCGCATGTGGCTTGGCCGTACGGATGAAGCTGAGGGATGGGGCAGTTCACAGAAAATTTCAGATTAGTGAAGAGCATAAGGCGTTATGCAGCTCCTTGAATAAATATCAACACCCTTCTGAGAACTAACGCTGTAGAATGCGCCCCTTTTCCTCTTGCTAGTTGAATTCTCTTTGAGGACACTGGGTACTTTGGAGCCGAACTGGGTTAGACAAGCAAGAAAAGGAGGCAAAAGGGGAAACATCCCTGCATGTACTTTGTCTCTCGCTTGCTAATAACTGTACCAGGTTTCCTTTGTCGTGGTTTGTCTAGTCCCTGCACCTTCGTAGCCTAATTTGGACCTTTCTTCTTATTAGGCTGACCCAAAGGCAACTGTGTCAGAAGTGTCCTTCTACGAACATTCACAGTCTTCCTTACAATGCCCTGTTTATATGACTGCACCAGCATGCAGGATATCAGGGCGAGACATCTGCACTGATCCTCAGAAACTGAAAGTGGATGGAAATAACAGTATGAATTCAATAAGTATCCATGGTTTAAAGTGATGAATAAATAAATGAATTCCATTTGGCCTTCAAGAGTAAACTAAATAGATCGAGAAACCCTACTGAGAAGCTCATTGCAACAAAGAACAATATAGAATATAAAAAATCTAATTGTGTTAAGTACTTAAGCTGCAACCATTAAAAGTTAGAAAAAAAACAGTAACACACTTTTTCTTAGCTTATTGTTTATAAAAGTTTTATCACTATAGGAGTTTTTAATGTAATATCAAGCAGGTCACTCTAAGTAAACCATTAAAAAGTTTAAAATCTCATATTTGACCTTGGTAAAAATATATGTTCAAAAAGACCTTTCAGATCAGTTGACAGCAATTTGGGGTTCATTGCCATAGTCATTTTATTATTTTATTATTATTAAGTACTGATTTATTATTTTTATATTTTTCCAAAATCAAGTATATTAAAAAAAGAGAAAAATATGAGACATAACTTTCAATAAGTTTGGTCAAGCCTGTGTAAATTTCCCTTGTATGGCCCCATAGCTAGGAATTTCCCATACTGAAAATAGCAGTAAGAAGTTAATGTGTGTTTGCCAGCTGTGTTCTTTCTGCAGAGCGCACATAACATGCATACTTTACATCTCCTGAGGGTGCAGAAAACCTTAGCATTCAAGATGAATAGCCATTTTGGTTATAGAAAGGTAAAGGGAAAAAAGAATCTTATAACAATAAGAAAAAAATCTTATTCATCAAAAACAAGAGCTCTTAGACATGACCAGTGATCTATAGTATAGTTAGAATGGAAACAAGTAAAACTATCTTTATAATGGAACATATCAAACCCAGAAAAAGGGTTATGATTTTATAAATCACATTTATTCCTTATATAAATCTCACATATAACATTTTTCCTATGGTAATATAGTTTTAACTATGTTTAAAATAAAAGTTAAATAGTAAAATTACAACCCATATTTAGATATTTGTTAGACATTCTAAAGTTCATTTTAAAAGGTTCACTTCCTCACATATGAGCATTCATTTGTAGTCATTCTGAACTCTTTGAGACAAAACGTTGAAATTGTCTTTTAATATATTTTGACTTGTTTATGTTTCTTTTTTCATGGAAGATATACTTTATACAAATAGTAAAATGTGCTTACAAAGTAATAATCTATGCTCACAAAGCATAGAAGTACATATTGTGAAACAACTCTGTCCATTCTTTAAATGAACTCTATATTAATATTTTATTCCAATGATTAGTGTTAGCTGTTTCATCTTCTTACCTGATATACATCAAAACTTAAGATTTGGTGCAAGTTCAATCAAAACAGTTGCTACCAATTTTGACATGTCTTTCATCAACTAAACTTTGTTTTTCAAAATCCATGCAGCATATAGAAATGTAATTGCTTTATTTGAATAGCTTGATATATGACTGACTAGATCCTGTTAAGAATTTGAAAGTAAAATAAATGTCAATCCTTCCTAAGGGATACATACTGAAATCTAGATAGATATAGATATAATATTATTTTATATGAATAAAACTATATATTCTAGATGTATGATTCAAAGTTTTAAAAGTATTTGAAATTTTAAGTAAATTATCTTTCAAAAAACCATTATACAGTGAACAGAAAGTCTATGATTATTTTTATTGTGTCTGTGTTTGATTCCATAAAATATAAATTGAGAATTTAGAATATAGGTAGAGAAACAAAACTTTAAAAAAATACCTTGACTCTCTTAAACTTTGATCTCTTCTGTTGCTTTAATGTATCAATCTCTGATTATTTCAAGGCATTTTTTCATGTTGGTTATTCTCCAATCAAACATAAATAACAGAAATATAATACTTGAACTTCTAAACTTACATCCTCTGCATTTAATTTTGGCTCTTCTCTGTACCTTTTATGGTGCCCTTTTCTGAAAAATAAAACAAAAAGATCTGTTCAAGTAAATAAATGCTGAGCATGTACATTGTTTCAATAATTATTCTATTTCCTTACCAGTTACCATTTAACAATATAGGCAAAAATCTACAGCTTACAAGCTAAAATCATCCTAAGAATTAATAACAAGGGTAAGAAATAGTCATGCCGTGTATTAGTCACTGGTAAGTGCAGCAAAAGATAGAGAATTTGCTGTTTTTAAAAACAGGTAACAATTTGAAGTAAGGATCCCCAATAGATTTATGAAGATGCGATTTTTGAGTAAACATTTCAGCGAGGTGGTAATTTGAGATGAATGTTGCAGTAGGGAAAGTTACCTGAGCAAAGGCAGAAACTAACAATATGGTAGAAGCATTGAGCATATCAAATCCAGATATTTTAGAGTGAAAGGTATTTTCATTTTGGGAAAAATGAGTAAAGGAAATGCATCATGAGAAAGTACAAAATCTAGTGAGCTGTTACACAGGTTTTTTTTTTATTGTTTTAGTAAGAACTTCGGAAATGTTTTGAGCAGAAAAGTTATAGAATCCTGCTTTTATGTTACAATGATTATTCTAAGTGATAGAATAAGAGAGCTCAGTTAGGCAGCTTTGGGCAACTACATATGTAGATACGCTCACCGCTTACGAGATTGCAACCAAGCTTTGAGAAGTGGTCATATTCTTGGATTATTTTGATGATAACATAACAAGGTTATTATTTTTATTTTGTTTTTATATATGAAAGAAAATAAAAATCAAGATTTTTCTGAGAAGCAAGCAGGATAAGGTTTTAATCAAACAACGTGGAGAAAACATTGACAGCATGCTCAGGAGGGGATGGGATAAATTCACCATTGGACATATTAATTTTGAAACATAAAGATATAAAATTAGAAGTTGAAACTAAATTTGTGTAAAATTCTATAATTATATTAGATGATACTAAAAAAATGGGAATATGCCATAGGGATTATACTTAACACTTAGGTGAGCTGAAGCATGATTTCTACCCTTTCTTATACTTTCTTATCAGGCTATTTTTCACTATTCTTTGATTATTTTCCTTATATCCTTTTAGATCACTAGTATTCTTCTTGTTTCTATGTTTAAAGATCAATATTATCTCCTAGTATAAACTAGCAGGCTGCGTTTCCTCAACTAGACACACTGTTCTTCTAAGAGCCTTCCTTCTTTGAGTCTAATATCCCTCCAGGATTTCCTTCCACTTTTTGCACTGCTCAGTAGTAGTTTCTGCTGATACTTCCTATTTTAGCATCAGCTACTTATTGACATTTTTTTTCTTCAGGAATCTATTTGGAGCTATTTTTTCCTCAACCAATGTGCTCTTCTGTAATAGTATTTGCAATCAGGATTCTTCATTGCAATTAAGAAAGTACAGTTTTTGTTATAAGGAATCAGTGATGACATTGAACTCAATAAATAAGCTGCTGAAAGAGACGATGGAAACTTGGTACACAGAACTTTTCATTTTTTTCAATTTTACTTCTCTTATCAATATAACTTTTAAATACCCTTTCCTGGATTTTCACATCCAAGATTCCAAAATTCTGTCATCTTCCAGTTAATGAACTCATGTTAGCTGGTTGTCTCTTGTGTTTGTGTGTGTACAAGTTTCTGTGTGTGTTTTTGAGGTCAGATGTGGCTTGAGTTACAGACAGCGAATGGAATTGAATTTAGAAATCTTCAAAGACATTTTTAAAAGAATATTCAAAGTCTTAATAATGGTTAGCAGTCCTCTTATTGGCTATCTTCTGCCTAAATGTTCCATTACCATCTCTTCTAAACCTGCTGTTCCTCTATTCTCTGCAACTCATATTGGATTTCTTTCAACTCTTCAAAGTCTTATACTCATTAGGTGTGTGCTGGATAAATATCACACCTCAACTGTAATCCACTTCAGTTTTACTTGTATTTCATTGTGAAAATAATCCTAGCCACTGTAATCCTGCCTCTGCTATCTTACAGTTGAACTGGCTACACACTGAGATCTCATTTGAATTTAAATTCCTCTGCACTAGAACACTAAATGAAGTTTTCTACATTCTAATTGCTTATTTTTCCATGTAGATTCTTAAAGTTTAGACCATACCTATTGTTTACCATTCTATCACCATTGCTTAAAATTATAATAGACACTAAATGTTTGTTGAATAAATATGCACTCTGGGGAATATATTTTAATTAATGAAATATGAACTCTTACTTTTAATGCAGATTTATTCACATTTGTAACTATATAGATATTTTAAATATATAGCTATCTCAGTACAAGTGTTTTTAAAAGATTATTAGAAATCTTCAGTCTCCCATTTGGCTTGTCTACTTAGAAAAAAAGAGTGCATTAATAAATTAATGAGCATTTTATTCTGCTCAATATTTTTACTATTTATGTCTACCAATGTGCTTTTATTTCAATGGGTTTAGGAAAAACAGTTAAACCACATCCCTGTCTTTGTAATAATAGTAACAATAGTAACAGTAAAATTATACTGAGTGACATACTCATAGAAAGAGTCTGACTACTTCAAATTGTTTAAATTATATGATCTTCATATAACTCTGGGCTAACTCATCATCTCAGATATTTGAAGAAACTAAGATAAAGAAGTAAGTACTATGACTCACCAGACTGATATAGTTAGTAAGTGTAAAAGTAGAGATTTGAATCGGCACAGTTGATTCCATGGCTCCTTGTCATAATGCACAGTAGGTCCTGAAACCGTGATACAGGAACCTGCCAAGGTCACAGCACGAGTTGTTTTATTAATGAAACTGGATCTACCACACACAGTGGTGTGTGGCTATAACCTCGGTGTATCACAGGTTGAATCAGGAGACTCATGAGTTTGAGCTCTACCTTGGACAACAAAGGTAGGTAATGAGACCCTGCCTCAAAACAAAAGCATAAAATAGACAATAGGGATCGCTCAGTGTGAAGGCTCTGAGATCAATCCTCAGTTTAGAAAACAAAACACAACTGGGTAAGGTTGCATTTTATCCTGAAATAAAAGTGAGTACCCTACTGCAAAGCTAAGATGACTCACTCATTAAGACACAAAAGGCACATCTGAACACTCACAGACCTCTGAGGTTCCATATTGACTGAACCCAATAGAATATTTCATAAAATTGAACAAGTTAATGAATGCTGTCTTGGTATAACATTGTCTGGAAAAAGTAACAAATTAATGAACCCTTTTTAGATTCTAGTGATTCCCAAATGAACAGCTAAGTTTAGCTAAGTTGATACTTGTAAAACCTAATACTGAACCGTGATTCTCCAGCCCACCTGTTTAGTCACATTAAAACCAAAATTTAAAAATAAATGCAGGTGCACAGAAACCCACAGTGGGCTTCTGGGCCAGAAATGTCAGTTACAACTCTTGGTCTGCACCTGCTGCAATGGGATAGGCAGGGTTAACAGTGACCATCTTAAACACTGAAATCTCAGGATGTATTGGAAAAAAACCAGAAGAGTTATAGTTGTTAAGTGCCCTTTATTTAAAATAATTCATCAAGATAAAATGAAAACAAAAAGAATATGTGTATTCTGTATTCCAGGAATGTGCTCTGAATGATTAGAAAACATTCAGCATGTATCATGGAGTAAGGAGATTGGACCACACTAAAATCAGATTCAGAAAGAGGGAGAGTGGACAAACTGATACTTCTATATGATTTACCTACATAGATATTAGTGCCCCAAATCTAGAATTGATCAAGTCAAATGTTAGAGTATGGAATCACAAATTCAAAGCAAACTTCTGTGAAAACCATAGCCTACTGTGTACACTTGCTTCCAAATTATAAAGGAAAATTATGCATTTTATTAGTTTATTTCTATTCTGCTTTTTCCCCTTGAGCTCCCACAGTTATGTGGTCCCTTTGGTCTTTCTTTTTCAAACTTAAACCCAGAATAGTATTGTAAATTAATTATAAATTGTGTGCTTTATATTTCCTTTAATACACTAACTTACAATTGATTTAAATTTCATTTTCATTTGTGGCAACTTTTTGAAGAATACCGCTTCTCCCCTTCAGTTAAAAAGGTTTTCTTCACATCCTCTTCCACTGCTTCCACTGCATAAATTTGTTTCTGAAATTGAACACTATTTTGATGCTATATATTGAGCTTTTATACCTGGAATCAAGAAATTGTACTATATTCATGTTATTTATCTCAATTTTAATATATTATTCCTCTAATTTTTATTATTGCTACATGTTCACAGCACCCAGGGTTCTACCTGTTCTTGCTTCTGTTGATGTTTGTGTGCTTCCCCACTTGTAATGACAGCAATCTTATAATCACTAATCTACTGAAATTTAGTGAAATGCAAAGTTCAAGTCAAAAAAAATGAGAGTAAACGCATGCCTCATTAGCCTTTTGGTTTCTGAGGCTTAGATGATGTAGAAATACTTAGCACCTTCAGTGCAGAACGGTAGAAGTACATAGCAGATGCATGTTTTTTTCTGAACTTCGCATGGCCAAGACCTCATTAGCTATGAAAAGTAAAACAGGAAAAACAAAAAAAATGTCTTTCAGTCATTTCCTCTCAATGCAAGAGTCTATCAAGTTCTAATTTATTTCACTGCAAGAAAACACAGCATGGCAGACATCTTCTTAAACGTTTGCATTCATATAGGCCTGTGACAGGTAATGAATATATTTGGTATGGACTATTGGTACATGTCCATATCACATGTTAATCTCCTATACTTCTTCCCCCTTGTTTCTTCTATCTCCCATCTTTACATCCCTTATAATTTTATGCCTGGTCATTGAGTATCCATTTATTGATAAAAAGATTATTGGTATATTTGTCTTCTGTTTCTCAAGAGATACTGACTTTTTGTGTTATTGAAGAAGATAAAATCTATAACTTTTATTTGAAAGACTTCTTTTGGAAGCTAATTCATTTCTAGAAGGTTGAAAACTTGAATCTCCTTTTTCTCCATATTTAATATTCATGAAATTTATAGGAAAGATTAATTTGCTTAACATTCTAGTTTTAATTTTGCCTAGAAAAATTTGAATAATTATGAATCTTGGAAAAATCAGTATCTTGTTGAAATATAATTTTACAGATCAGAACAATGAAAATTACCATTTCCACTGTGTTTATTATAATTTTAATTCATGAATTTCACCATCTGCACAAGTCTAAAAGAATTGAATTCAAATTTTAATTTTAATAAATAAGTAAAACTGAGGTCATATTTTGTAATTAATGATGCATATTAACATATTTCTATCAAAGTCTGTGTACAGTTACATACTACTTTCAGTAATTTATAAATGTTTCCTTTAACAACCTGTTAAGGTTTTCCCATTTCAAATTTTTACTAGTAACAACTAATAAAAATTATTTTATTTTTAATAAACATATTGTTTTGCAGAACAGAATTAACTAAAAACATTTATCCACACTTTAAAATGGTTAAATTTCAAATACTTTTATTAAAAAAATGCTTGTTATTACACAGAATGGTTTAGGGTCTGGGCCTTTAGTCTGCATTCTAGAAATTTAATAGTATACATGTATGATTTTGAAAGACATAAGATTCCTGGACAAGAGATATATAACTTCCATTAATAGTAAAAAGTGAGCCAGACTGGAGGTAACAGGGATTAAAGACTGAGGAAATGCAAATCAAATGATAAAATGTTGCCTATCTGTAGCATGAATAAATCTAGAAGTCTAATGTACCACCGCAATACTGCAGTTGCTATCACAAAGTATACTAGACATTTTCCAATAGACTGCATTTTACAGGCTTTGATCACACCAAAAATAAGTAATGGTATTAGATGAGTACATTTATTTGCAACACCAAATAGGTAATGGTATGAGATGAATACATTAAGTTGCATTGATATGATAATTATTTTAGTACATACAAGAATATTAAAATTTCATGTTGCATATATTAAAGAGAACAGAGAAGGGAAAGGAAAGAAGAAATAAAGGAAGAATAAATGTAAGGAAGAAGAAAAAAGGAAGTCAAGTTCATTTATTACTTTGAAATGATTACTTTATTGCTTGGAAACAAGTTTATTGTTTCTTTATAACAGGATGGTTTTTCAGTATATTAAAGAATTAAATATCAAAAAGAAACATAAAATTTGAAAGCAATATATGCATAAATAATTTTATAACTTGAATGTGTAAAATGGCTATCTAATGAAGAAGTCAGTTATTTGAAATATAAATAGTTGTATTTTGATATATAAAGTTTCTATGTTTAATGTGATTAAATTACCATATGGTAAGATAAAAGACACCTAAATTTGAAAATATTTGCAAAATGTTTAAATGAAAGAAGTTAATTCTATAAATATAGGAAAATGCCTTATGAATGATACTAGTTGTTTATGTAGATTAGGACATAATTGGTTGAAATAATTAAGATAATTTTTAAGGTTTAAAAAATTTGAAAATTTAATTTTATAGTGATAAACATTAAGAGTATATTAATGTCACTTCTGATTTAATCATTTTAGTTAGAAATTTCATTAAATGTTATTACTAAGTCTTTGGAAGAAACATTTGTAGCTATCTTTACTCAAATTAATGATGAAATAAAATATCAGCAATCAAAAAGATTAAATGCATATGATTTGTTTGTAAGAATTTTTCTAAATAATCCAGAGAATAAAGAAAATATATATAGAATGATATTAATCATAAGAGCAGAAAGAAAAAAGTCAAAATATGAAAACTATATTATAAAACATAATACTGATAAATTATGAGAGGAATGTCCATTTAAAAATACTGCATTAAGAAAAATGTACATATAGGGTCATAGAGCAATATTTTACTGTAACCTTTATGTGTTTATACACGGAAAGTCATATTCTCCCCTGAGCTCTGCTTTTATATGATCTCACATTTTTGCCAGTTAAATAATGAAAGTCATGAAAATGTAAGTGAAAAATAACCAACATTTGTTGTAAAGAATTTTCCATAAGAAAATAATTATTAAAATGATATGCTAAACCTGGGCATATACAGACCAAGAGTATTTCCTGTGCAAGCATTTCATTTTACCAGTGTTAGTTATTGTGAAATCAGTGTCCTCCTTAGTGAGAGCTATCGTTCTGTGTAATGAAATGAGACTTACTTAAGAATATTGTTGTTGACCTCAGGTTTTTAAAAAATTAATGCATTAGGGAATGTTTCATTAAAACAGTCAAAACAAAGTATTTCATTAAGTGGTAAAATATTTTAATCTGTGCTCTTTTTATTAATGAAAAAAGCAATAATTAATCCAAAAACAAGGTCAAATTTACCATGACTAATGTATTAACAGCAAAACACAGAACATTTCAGAAGTAATATGCTGTAATACAAGGAAAAATTATTTGAATTTGACTGTAAAAATCGTTTCATAGTATAGAATTGGAAGTTCACTAAACATTTAATTTGCTTCATTTTATTTTATTATTTTTAAAATTTTTATTTTAATAAAACAAAATTTTAAAGCAAGATAATAGAAGAATAACAATTGTTAATACATTGTGTATTGTTACCTTTACATTAGTTATTCAGTGGACAATATATAAGCATTTAATTGTCCAAACAATATTATTACAAACCTTTCTTTTCAACGAACTAAGAGAGATTAGTAGTATAATTATCTTTAATATCTAATATGTATATAAAAATATATTAAATTTTCCTATTTTGATAATGTATCTTCTAAGGCTAATTAAATGGGTTTTGGCCAAATTTTATTTTCTAGATATTTTTATAAATTAAAATGTAAAGTTTCAATAGATAGTGGCCTATAAAAAATTAATATATTTTGGGAATGTTTATTAAATTTGAATTATTTTGGAAATCTGACAAGCATATTAAGGAAAATGTGTCAATGAACAGTTCGGTATCAATGAACTGTCTGGAAAATTTTGTTAAGTTGAAATTTCATTGTGATACTTTATTTTCTCATGAAAGGTAAAGTATAAATGTCTCCTTGGATCTTTGATAACAGTCTTTTTATACTTACACATGAAATTTTAAATTTTTCATGAAAAAAGCTAGAGTTTAACAATTGTTCTTTTCTCTGTCACTGTAATAAGAATGTTTTGTTTCAGAAACACAAAATGATACAGACAGAAGGCATATTAAAATTTATGTATAAATAACATAACAAAGTGATAAATGAATAGTTCGCTGAGTAAATTTTATTTTCCCTTCAAACTTGAACTTGTTCAGCTGATCTCTTCTGAATTTCACTGATCATTGCATATAAAATATTAATGCCATCTCCACCGTGCTCAATAAATGCTCAGCACTGTGATCACCACATCTCACTCTTCTAATCATCCTGAACAGATAATAAATACAAATTCTACTGATAATCTCTGTAAAATTTCTGCTAAATCAGTCTTTTATTTTCTTAATTTCTCAATATCATTGCGTTCTTGCTGATATTACTACTTTCTCAAACAACATGAATGAATGATTTCTTTAGTCTAGCTATTTTAGCACGCCAACCATTTTGCTGCCTTCAGGTAACACAACGGAAGTTTCCCAAAACAATAAAGCAGTAGTTTGCTTTGGGTGGGTAGAAATCATTAGAATTTTTAGAAAAAAAAATCATGTGACTTCTTCTAAATTTGAAATTCAAATTTAAAATGAAAACATCTTTCAAGAAGTTATATGATACTATTTTCATAAATTTACAAATGAGTTATCTAGATTTCTAATGAAGTAATACTGGGAGAATTTTTCAATATGTAGATGATTCATTTAAATATTCTACAATTTAAATATAATTTATGTCAACAGAACGTTATCCCCAAGTAATATCTACAGAGTATACCAGAAAATGTGTCCATCATGATAAGAAAAACTTGTACAAATATTTTAATGCTAAATTTATTGAGACTTGATGAGATTTATACAAGCTACCTTTTCCCTTTACAATTGCAAGAGGTGCTCAAATTGGTGGTCATTAGCTTCCAGACAGTTATTAATACTATACACATGTTTTAGCATGTGTATACAAGAGTCCTTCCTTCAGGTTTTTGTTATTTTATTTTGTTTGGTTTATACAGGAACATTAAAGAAAAAATAAAGCTTTAAAAGAAATCAAAGCTTTAGAAGACTGTTAATCTGGAAAAAGGAATGTTAAATTGTACTAGTTTTCAATTAACTAATTTGCATTAAAAATATTTAAATAATTTAAATTAATTGAAATATATAAAGTATAAAATACAATAGCAATACTTATTCCATTATTTCTTAGTTATTTTCAATGAAGTGGTAAATTTAAATCAACCTTTATGAATAAATGTAGAATAGATATTGAAGTTTAAAAGTAATTTTGTTTCATATGCATATAGTAGTTTTAGGAAAGTTGGAAGGGTATATTAATATTATATTGTTCACTTTTCTTTTTAAATTCCTTGTCTTAAATCAAGAGTTTCAGCACAGCAATTTCCCTCCATACAGTGCTTCTAATCTCGGGTTGTAGAGTTCACTTTTCTCATTTAAAGGTGTGAATATAACTGCTATAAATGGCTTTGCCCTGTCTAGAATCATGCCACAGCTGCCTGAATTCCACCTATGGTGGTAAGTAGCTGTCTTTCTGAATCAGTTCTTATTATTGACTGTGGCGACCTCTACTTTGTATTGATTTGGCCACCATTAGATGAAGAAGACTTCTATTATCTGCTGTCTTATCCATTGCTATGAGTTTTCAAGATATTTTCTGTAATATTAGTGACAAATAATTTCACTCTCTGAAGAATCATTTAAACTGACAGTCTCTCAGAATACAATGCAGCAAGAAATGTATGGTAAGAGTGAAAATAAAGATCAATTATTTATCTAGATTGACAACATCTTATAGCTGAGTAATTAGTGTAATAGCAATATGGAAAAATCGTTTGCACAAAAGCTATTTAATGATGAGGATTATATTAAATTATTTAGAATAATAACCATATCTGTTACACAATGAATGCCATCTTACTGTATTATAAAATCTTTACCTTTTTAATTTATATTAATTTGTAAAATTAAATTTTTTCTGAGGTACCTGTATAGGTACCTCAGAGGTACCTACAACAACCACCGGCGATATAGAGAATAATTCAGTTACCTTGAGGAATTCACTCATGCGATTATCACCATTTTGTCTTTTTAATATGCCAATTAATTAGAACAACAGAGTCCATCATTCGAGCCTGAGTTGTTCTGTCAAAATCATACAACTGAGCAAGTTTTATGTCTGTCTGGGCAGTATCTTATTGAATCTCATGACACAGTTTATCTATTTACAAATTAAGAGACATTAAGTCTTTTGAAGGTTTGGCTTTTATAAATCCATTTGTATTTATATGTTTGTTAACCATAAATAATATATCCATTAAACATTAGTTCAAAATAAAGTTCTATGATAAATACCTAGAAATATTTCAATTTCCACATGATTCAGTAAATATTCTTATATCTTTATAAGAAATGTTCATGTCATTTTTTAGAGAAATTATATTGCTTGACACTCACTTGGCATAAACTTGCTGTGTTTCAATGGCAATGTGTGTTTCTTTGGTTATATCTCCTTTTTAGTTTATGGCCCAATTCATAGATGTGCAATGTGTTTGTAAGTATTTATTTTCCTCATGAAAGACGATAAACATTCCTTTCCTTTGTAAATATTCTTCCCAATTTTTCTTCTTTGCTGAATATCTGTCCAATCATTTTTCCCTATTTTTAATTGGGGTTGCTGTTTTAGTGAGTTTCAAACTTGCCCTCTGAGATTTTGATTAAAAAAATCATACAAAATATATTAAACAGAGAAACACTGAACCATACAAAAACTCTAAACAACACTGGCCTAAAAAAATGCTAGCTAGATAAAGTTAAAAATACCCTCCTCACGAGAAAGAGGGAATTTTAGAGGGACAAAAAGTATTTCTAAAGCAGATGAATGTCAAATGATGAATATCAAGTGGCCTGGGACAAAGTTTCCCTGGGCTCTACATGTAGTAACATTCCTAAAATATATATTCAATATTTTCTACCTCTTTTGGTAAGTCCAATAGAGCAGAAAAGATAATTTCTTTTTCAATTTAAGATTATGGAAAATTCACCTTGTTTCTTTTGCTAGAGGCATAAGTATCTCACTAAATACCTAGCATGTGTGGAAAAAGATGGCGGCTTGAGCCTACTTAAGTATCAAGCCAGGGCCTCTGTGACCAAAGCACTGAAATGTGTCTCTGGATAGGTCAAGGTGTCCTGCAATCAGGGAGCTCTCTCTAAATTGCAGAAAGGTTTTGCAATAGCTGAGATAAATATCATCCAAAGGCCATGTGCTGAAAGCTGTGTTTTAGTCTGTGGTTCTACTGAGCGGTGGTGGAACCATTAGCAAGTGAGGCCTATAGGAAGTCTTCTGGTGATGGGGTTTTGTCCTTTAAAGGCATAGTCAGAGTCTAACTTTTTTTCTTTTCTCTTGTTCTCCTGCCATGAGGTGAGTGGTTTGCATCCTTGTGTGGCTGGCTATAATGTGCCCCTTATGACTGGCCCAAAACATACTGAATCACACACTGCAACCTCAGAATCTATGAGTCAAAGGTTCCTTTTCTCTGTAGTAGTTGAGTAACTGAGATATTTGTTATAGTTAGGGAAAGCTGACCAACTCAGTGCTATAAGAACTATCAATTTCTTGGAAATTTATAATGCATTTTAGTAAGTAAAATAAAATTTTAATTATTGAAGAAAAAATACGAAATATATTCACTCTCAATATTGGGCTAGTACTTAACATTCTTGTTGGTTCTTTTACTGAAAATTAATGATTCCTTTTACAAAAAAAAAAAAAGAAAAGAAAAGACAACAATAATCTCATTTTAAAAGTGATGGACTTCTATTTGATCCAGCATCACAAAGCTTACTTAAGTATGTTACCTTAGATGATTGCCCTGTAAGAGTGAGGTCTTATTTTCTTCCCTTCTTTTCATATTCTTGTTCTTATATCTAACTTTTGGATGCATTTTAGGTTCTAAAAATGATTTTTGATCACAAAAATTTTATAACATTTTAATAATTATAATTGTTCTATTGTGATGCATCTCAAAAACAAAAAAAATGGACAGAAAAATATCCCTATTTTTTAAAATAATCTTTATATGAAATGGGAACTGGAAAACTTAACAGGGATACCACTGAAACTTGAACTGTAGAATAGGAGGCATGAGAATCATACTGGTGTGATGGACTTAGAGATGGTTAACATAGTCTGTTAGTGGCCCATTGGAAAGTCTTCTAGTCTTATAGTACTGTTAATCAATTGGTCAATGTGTCATTTTGAAGAAATGAAGGCCTCTAATCTTAAAACATTTCTCTCTTCAATTACAACTAATTATACGTGTACTTTGGATCACACATAAAATCATTGATTTGAACTAATGTGTGTTTACAATTATAAACGCAAGTGAGACTTGATGCTTTTTATTCACTTGTATAAAGGATTCCAATCCATGAATAAAATGTAATCACAAAATGTAGCTAAACATTAACATATAGTAATGTTAATTACTAAACATTTTCTCTGTAATAGTTGAGTAACTGAGATATTTGTTATAGTTAGGGAAAGCTGACCAACTCAGTGCTATAAGAACTATCAATTTCTTGGAAATTTATAATGCATTTTAGTAAGTAAAATAAAATTTTAATTATTGAAGAAAAAATACAAAATATATTCACTCTCAATATTGGGCTAGTACTTAACATATGTGCAAAGACTGCTCAAAAATGAAGCCCTGATGTTGTAAATAGAAAGACGGGAGTGTAGGAAAATTAATTTTGGAAATTACATATGAACTGAAATGTTCTATTTTATTTGCTGCAAAATCTTAGATAAGATTTCAATTCTCCATACATAAAAGGGGAGCAATGAGGCATAAATAATGTCAATTTCCTGAGGTCTGTCTTATAATGAAATGCATGATAATAGCCATTTTTGTACTTTATATGGCAATAATCCTTATCAGTACTTTGATGTAATATAGTTCAACAAACAATTATGATATTTCCCTGTGGTAATCTTTTTATTGATTTTTAATGTTAGTTCTTAACTGGCAGATAAAAGTATGTGCACTTGTCATATACCAAGTGATATTCTGAAGCATGGATACCCAATGGCAGTTATAGAGGGATTGAATTCTTGGCTGATTCACCCATATAGTTCTTGATTTTTAGGAGATACATCATTTAATTTTACCCTCACCTGTACACTTGTTGTGCGAGCCTCCTTTGAATTTCTGTAGCTGTACCATGTTTGTCTCCTTCACAACATCAAGAACAACAGCACAGAAACCTGTCTAAAATGCACTGCATTTTGTCATGTATAGATTGTCCATTCTTCTTTTTTATTTACCCTAAGGCAAAATGTGATTGTGATGCTATCTTAGATCAGGTTAAAACATCAAACATTCAATATTTCTTTTCTGTTTATCATATTGTATACTATATGTCCACTGGAAGTTCCCCAATTTGGGAGGGCAAGTGACCAGAAAACATACCAAGAAATCTTTAAAAGAATAAATTTCATAAGCCATGGGAAAAAATAGACTCCAGTCAGCCCACATCTGAGCTTCCCATAGTTATTTGAAGCAAATCTCTAATAATTGCAAATATATTTAAGGTTATTATACAGATTACATTTCAGATACCTGTGCTTGCCATCTGCTATACCTATTGGGGAAGTGTACTGAACATTTGGGAATTCTTTTTTTATAAGCAATAATATTTTATAGCTCATAAAGTAAGGATGAAGTAAACCTTTTTAATTTTAATTACATATGAGACATTTATATTATGACACCTGTGGGAGACTGGGTAATAAATCTCTTCTGGGAGTGGCAAAGTACAGATGCTAGAAATATACAAAGGTAGCACTCCTGAACTATCCCTGTTTTCAACTAATAATTTTGGCTTTTTCTGACTTTATTAAAGAGAATAATTATTTTAAAAATAAATAGCAGCCGTTCAGGTTCACGGATACAAGAATCTCATCTTCCCAGGCAGATGTCAAAAACATTTAAACAGCTGTCAGACCAGTTCAAACTGTCATCAGAAGTGACCTTAAACCAAGTTTAGTTTTTAAATGTTATTTTAAAAAAAGTGAAAAAACAACAGAGCGCCATTATGCAGCTGTCTGAAATATTAAATGAAAGAGTGAACATCTGTTCAGTTGCTCTTCAAACTTTAATGGTTTGGAGAGAAATTCTGTTGTCTTAGATCTTTAAGAACATCTGAGGCCCATACAGCTTCAACACCTGTGAGAGGATCTCTCTGAAACCATGGCTCATCACTTCAAAGCCTTTTACTATTATTCTTTGCCAAATATATGCCACAAAGAACAGAAAAAATCCTTAATATTTATGAAATATAAGCTCCTCTTGAAGTATATATACTGTATTAGAATGATAACAAAATTCTTTAGCATCATATAGCTTTTAATAGAAAATAGACACTTTTTTCTTTTTAATGGAAAAATGCTAGAGCAATCTGCTCGCAAACATTCCAGATATAACTTATGTATATCCAAAAGTTAGATATTTGGAAATACTTGTTGTTAGAATCATTGTACATATGGTTCAGAGATATTAAAGTCTCATACTCAGTTATTCTTTTCTTCTTTCAGCGTATTATTCTGTTTAGAACTGGAAAATAAAAACCCACACAGAAAAGCATAAGGTTTTTGTTAAGTATTGTTTGAGCAAAAATGAACATGCTGATATGAATAAAATGCAGCAATGCATGCATTTTTCTATTCAATATAAATATGCATTTTGCTAATGTCTTTAAACACCTGTGTAAGTATGCATGGTTGTATATGTGTGTACATGAGACTGTGTGCAGTTTCTGTTTCCTAGATAATGATGTACTCCAAATTTAATGTAAAAGAATATATGAGATTCCTAGTCAAAGCAACTCAGTGTAGATCTATGTGTGTATTATCATAGAACAATCACTTTCAAATACTTCATGGATCTTTTATATCAATAAAAATCTCAAGTTTAAAATGTAAAAACACAAGAGGATCTTTAAATCAGAAATGTTTCAAGTTAATGGGAAGGGTTGGCACTTGTGTATCATGACACTCAAGATTTCTACACAGAAAATAATATCAATATCTCAACTTGAAGAATTTCAGTAAAATATGAAATATCTCTCAAAACATATTAGAGAAAAATAGAGAAATTATTGTATGCTTTAGTACCTGGACATGAGAAATAGTTTTGTAAAATAAGATTAGATTGAAACATTAAATTTCTTCATGTGATAGGAAATTCTGGTCAGAGGACTTAATACCAGATTCACATAAAAACACCAAGAAATATAATAGAACTTCAGAAGCTGCAGCTATTATTCAGACTATTTAAATAAAAATAGCTAGGTTATGATCTAAAACTCCTCAGAGGTTCTAGTATACATCCAAGTTTGGGAACCATGTGTATAAAATGTAAGCAAATAATCAGGTATAACCAAATAAATGTTTTACATTAATTTTCCTTTACTTCAGGATATGCTAAGACTTTTTAATGCATAAATATCTACTTGATATTATTCTTTTTAGCTGTAACTTTTCTCAACTGATATGAAATTTTATAATCATACACGCATATATTCAGTAAAGTTTTAAAGTGGTATTTTCATTTATAAGCTAGTTAATTGTTCCAAAAATAATTATCACAAAACCACTGAGGGCTTCTGAACATCAATCTGAGAATTAAACAGTGTGGTCCACCCTCATTACCAAAGACAAGTTCGGTTCAAATTTATGTTATGTGTAAACCTGTATGTATACACTGTCAATACACAAATATTTTAAATCTATTCTTATGAATCCATTCAAAATTGCTACGAAATCACTTACATGTTAAAATTTTGTTTTCAAACTATATGAACCAATGTGTGATTGAACATCATGATGAATGTTTGAATTTTAAAATGAATTATTGCAATAAAAGACATATCATCATTAATCTCCCTTAATACATTCCCTCTTCTTTGAAGCATGTTTACCCATTATTTTTACCAGTTTCTGCAACAGTTCTGGAAGTCTGCTGTAGTGAGTATCTTATAACAGCTTATAACTGCCAGCTTGCATTGTGTATCTGTAGTAAAATACCTAATTCTTTTAATGAAATGACTACAGTTTAAGCCATGTTAGGTAATTTTTTTAGGTAATTTTTAATAGGTGATATTTGTAATTTCCATTTTTTTATGACTGACTTAGCAATTACTAAATAATAATTATTCTACTAATGAGGTTTTGTTATATGCATTACAAATGAAACAATTTTATACTTCATGAAGTTTGTGAAAATTCATGAACTATTTTAAATTAACTTGTCTTTTGTAAATCAAATGTTTATGCTAAAAAAATCAGAATAAGAACAGAAGCTTATAAAGAAAATACAAAATCCTAATATGTAATAAAAGAAAATAAACTGAATCTTGTTTTGTATTTGAAATCCTACCTACTCTTAAAATATGATGATTCATAATTTTACTTTTCACTCTGAAAAAGAAAAACAAATAACTTGCAATATTTTTAAATTTTTAAATTATATTTGTTTACTTTTAAGTGTCTCAGTGTTTACAATTAACCTTAGAAAGTGGCTACTTATTTATAACTTATTTCATGTTCTAACAAGCTTACAAACCATAAATACTTGGGACTAGGAGATGGACAGAGGGATTAGGAGGTGGTAAAGGGGACTTGAAAGAGAACTAGATATGTCAGGTACATGCACCGCATACCTGCAATGAAAGTAGTCATTATGTATAACAAACATATACTAATACACAGTGTTTAAAAACATTTCTTGCATATGTGCTTCACAATTTTCAAGTACATGAATTTTTAAAAATTATACATATAGAACTTAACATTCTTCCAATAAAATGTAAACCTAATGATAGATATCAAAGAGTAACATGTTAAATTTATGCCTTAATTTATTAGTGTGTACTAAATTTAATAATATGCAATTAAATAGCATATAATCAGACAATGAAAACCAGCAAGATATTTGTTGAAATTCCTGAGACTTTATAATCAGTTGTTGGAATCTGGCAGCTTAATAGTCATTCCTTGTGTTTGGCAACTTCTTTAGCTCCTTGTAAAACTAAATTAGAAATAGCATAGTGGGGGCTGAGGATTCACCTCAGCAGCATAAGCACTTGCTTGGCAAGCTTACGGCCATGAATTCAATCCCAGGCACAAAAAGAAAAAAAAAAAGACAAGAAATAGTATAGTGAATTTTTTGTTTTTGCTTTATTCCTTTAAAATGTAATTTAAGAACACATTAATTTGAAGACAATTTGTTTGAAATTTCAAGTCATGCAAATATAATACACACGCACACCTGAACACTCCCACATGGACACATGTATGTTTATAGATGACTCTCAAATTAAAATAATTTAACCAATGACTTTTCAACTTTGATAGTTCAAAAGCGATGTGAATTCTAAATAAATCACATTTCAAATTTTGAATTTTCATCTTCCCCTCCAGCTTACGATATAGAATGGTTGTGACTACCCTAAACAAGGACAGCAAGCAATAGCTCTAGTCACCCACATGATCACAGGGCAAACTACCAGTATTCTGTAATGTACAGGGTGACCAGTGTTTTTTGGAGTCACATGCTCAGTAAATGACATGGAATATTAATACTGGCTTTGTGTTAGGACAATGTAAGCATTGTAAAACAGGTTTCATGTTAGGACAATGTAAGCATTCTCTAGGATAATGTAAGTGTAGGGCCATGGAAGTATTCACACATGTTTAATGTAGGTTAACAAAGCTAAGCATTAAGTGCATTTTCTTCTTACAGTATTTTCATTTTAAAATGAATATAAGGGGAACATAATCTTATTTTAAATGAAAAAAACCTTGTATGTATAAATGTTTCTTTATATGTACAGATAAATATAATAAAACATCATTCATACACACACACGGTTTTGTTAATTACGATGGGACTACATTCTGAAAGTGCATTACCAGAAATTTATTTATTATCTGAAAAGTATAAGAATACACAATCTAAAAACAAGTACAATACCATCAAGCAATATAATCTAATGGGATTATAGCCACGAGAAAATGTTGACCAAAAATCACTGTGAAGTATGTTACATGTTTAATACATAACTATATATTTTTATACAACTATATGTATGATTATATATAACTGTGCATATAAATACCTATATATATATATATATGTATATATATGTAGTTTTTCCTATCATATATACTTATTTACAGGGAGAGTTTTGTGTATATGTATATATGTCTACACACAGAGATACATATGTAAGTATATTTTAATACATATTTATCCTGCACTGTTTAATATTTTTCAGATTAAAAATTTTTCAATAATTCCAGTCATAAAATTATAGATTTAATTTAAAATTATATGTGTTAAAAGTAAAATAACTTTACTTTTTAGGGTAAAAGCAAAACAAATATATATTCGTTTCTAAAGCAAAAATAAGTTTTGTTTTAATGTCTTGAAAATAAAAATTTTAACTGACACATACACATTAAACTAGCCTTCTTCATTTGAAGTTACTATTTGCCAAATTATGTAAGTAGTGAAAGTTGATAGCTCGTCAGCAGATGATTTACTATCTGCACACAGAACGCAGTATGGATCCATTCTGGCACCTGTGATTAACTGCCATTTGAAACACATTTACACAAGGACACTTTAGAAGTAATGTTTCCTTGTAAATTTTACTCATGTACTGTACTATTTAAGGGAAACTATGAATCACAACCACAGAATGGATGTACGAAAATATTTGCTAATTGCTGAGAATCTATTTGCAAATGCCATTTTGTTGAAACCACTAGTATTTGGCTTTGTAGGTTGTCAGTTATTTCTCGTACTTCATAATTTCTTGGCATAATTTAACGTTTGAGTGGAAAAACAATTTATAAAACTGTCACATCAAATTGGAGAGAGTTATCTAAATATAATCTAGTTAAAGGAAAAATTTGAAAAGCAACAATCCAAAACCTGTGGCAGCATACCTCTCGTTTAGGAACAGAATGGTTTGCCCAGCATGAACATTTACTCTCGCTGAAGCCTGAATCTGATGCCAGCAAAGATTCGCAAATGAGAACCGGTTCTCTTAGTAACGTCTGAAGAAACTGGATGCAGAGGAGGATGCAAATGAAGAAAAATAAATCAGTGTAATAAACATATGCATATGAAGCACAATTTCAGATAGTTCATTGATAAGTAGTTTATTAAAATATCTCTAATTTCAGACACATAAAAAGCACTTTAGCCTTTTGCTTTTTTTAAAAAAAGTTCTTTTTCAATTAGTTGATAAAAGATATTATATATCATATAAGCAATGGAGTTGATTTTTCTAATTTGGATCCTGGAATTATATTGATTTTTAAGTTATTCAAATTCACTGAACCTCAATTTATCATCTGTAAAAAAGATAAAACTATTTAGATTTTATAGAGCTGTACCAAATTTAACTGATATACTTACCTGGCAGGGGAGATACCATGATTACAAAATTTAACTAAAGAAATACATACAAAACCGAAACCTCTTAACCAGTGTAATTCAATGTCACTTCCTCAAGTTTCAGTACTCAAAAGATATCAGATGAAAATTTTAATGGATTTTTCATGAAATCAACATGAAAAAATATAGTACCTGAGTTTGTGATTTTCCAGACTATGCAAAATCTTTTTGCTAAAATCTTGCTTAGTTATATTACCCTCTTGCAAATCTTGTACAGTGAATTAGACAAATGTATAATGACTTTTTAATTAGTCATACATTCTTTGAATAAGATTCCATATCTTTTTTATTATAATGTAATATAGAAAACAAAATTCAAACAATTATATTTTAGCATATTGTTTCTTTTTTTTAAAAGTTCAATTATTGCAATTAAGTATATATTTTTAAAATGAAATCTAAAATTAAGCCCTTCATAGATTAACATTTACTTAATTTTTACAGTATAGTTTGATATTATGAGAACCTAATTATAGCAACAGATAAAGGGAAAGTTAAATGTGTTTTTAGGTATACTATTATAATATTAAATAAAAATAAATCTCTTTATAGGAAATATATTTCACATTTGTTTTTCACTTTAGTCTGATGAGTTAGGTAAAAATCTGGCAATTTCCAGAAATCAAATTGCTTTCTATAAATTTCATGATCTTCTAATTGGTTTCAAAGAACATATGGATTAAAATAATAAAGTTATCTGTTTTATCTTCCAATGTTCTTCATGTATTGTTTCAATGTAAGTGGTAGCAATGCAATGATTCTCTGTTAACTAAGTATTACATAATACATACTGTCTCCTATAGCTACTTTATATCAGAAAACAGCAACTGAGTACTTAATGTACCTAGTCTTTATTACCAGGGACCCTGCAGTGAGCTTCCAATATCCTATGAAGTGATATGGCACAAGGCCAAAGAAAGAAAGTGTGTGAGAGAGACAGAGAGAGAGAGAGAGAATGCAATGGGGATCTGAGATGACCAGTTGTTCAAGGGTTACAAAAGGCCTCGAGGCAGCCAGAACCTCAGCATTTATTAAGGAGGAAATTATCAGAGACTCAAAAAGTGGCAGTGATCTTAAACTAATGAAGATCTTGCCCTGAAGCATCTTTACACTTGCTAGTCTCAGCCTCAGCCTCAGCCTCAGCCTCAGCCTCAGCCTCAGCCTCAGCCTCAGCCTCAGCCTCAGCCTCAGCCAGAGTCTCAGTCTTAGTTTCAGCCTCAGTTTTAGTAGTTTTAGTTTTGGTTTCAGTAGCCTTAATTTTATTCTAGGAGTCTTATGCTTTGTGGGAGAGGATGACCTGCCCCTAATGAGGTAATGTAAAATATCAAAAGGGTGATACCAAAATCCCAAGCCTCCATTCCTCCCCCAGGGAAGTATGTAAAACTAGCCATTGTGACTTTACGTTTCTCAAAGTTTATGATATCTAAATCATCCAATTTTAGCCAGGGATTTAGCTCAGTGGCTTAAGTGCCAGCCTGGCAAGGGCGAGGTCATAAATTCGATCCCGGGTTAAAAAAAAATAAAAAAATAAGTCATCCAATTTCTTTCAAAATTACATGCACTTCATTCTCTTCATCTACCAGTTATTTCAGGACATTTCCAAAAATCTCTGGAAAGCAAGGTTGTCAGGTTCATACTACTTGGCTTGCATTTTTTTCTGTCAGTTTGCTGCGTAGCTTTTAAGGAATTTTGACCAATGACTACTCCAAAGTTTGACAGCAGATCACAACTCCGTAGTACCACCTGTATTTAAAGAAATAATATTTTTTTTCATGTCAGTAGACAAAGAAAAATCCTGTTAAACTTTTCCTAAGACTCTACAAGTAATGTGGATTTCTTTCCACAATTAGATATTTTTTGTCAGCTAAAATTTTCTACTGTGTGAATAAAACGTGATTTTCTTCTTTTGCTGTTTCTAACTAGAATATATTGTGCCCTCCATCTCTGACTTATTCCATTTTTTAGATTTTAGTTCATTATTGCTTATGAACAAAAACATAAAACTTGTGTCTTTGACTTATTCAGTTTTATAAAAATGGAAATATCTAAATTGTCAATGGACTGACAAAATGGACCCCTTAATAATTGTGCTGGTTTTCTTTATTTTCATTATTAAAAAAGAGCAGTTGTCTTATCCTATTCAATTCATTTAATTATATAGTCATTTTCATTTTAAAGTAAATGTACTTAATTCATTTGAACAAAAAGATTTTTCATGATTTATCATTTATTGTGTAACATCTGATGAGTGAATTATATAAAAACAAATAGACTACTCTGAAAGGAAATGACAAAATAATTCTAAGAAAAAAACATGTCCTTTGTGTTTAACAGGGAAGTATTCATAAAAATTTAGGGAAAACAGTATTTCCTTCATATTTCCAAGTTGAGTATTTAGAGAATGAGGATTTGACTCTGAAGTATGCATCAAACAGACAAGATATTTCCCTGGACATTTATTGGAGCACATGCAAAATCATGGCTCCTACATGAGGGGTAAATAACATTTGAGGGGATATAAAAATACATAAATTTGGAAATATATTTGGTAGAGGAAACCCCTAAATGGGATTTTCACATATTCTTGTGAGACAATGCATCAATTGTACATTGGGGCAAAAATTATATTAAAATATTAGGAGATAGTTCCGCTTCTAGATTTTATATTCACTAGAAGAGATGGGGAACAGGGCAAATGACATGAGAAATACTAGATATAACTATTTGTATTTTAATATAGGTTATCAGAGTCAGGAAGAAGTAGTAGAGTGGATTATCGATAGACATGGGGAAGCAAAAGAATTAAATTTTCTCAAAATCTTTCATCCTTGATGATTGTGAATGTGTTGGTACATTAAAATAATGTGGTCAAAGGAGCAAATTTAGAAATGAGCATAAGATTTCGAGGATAGCTACTGGATACTTTAGGCTCCCGTAAAATGATCTCTTTAAGGGTAAACAACTAGAATTTCAGATATAATCATAGGGACCGTTCACAATTAGGAAGAATGGAATCCTGAATTGGATAAGAAAGCAAAAAAAATCAAGTGCAAAGTAAGAAAGAACAGAGGTTAGAGCAATGCTTTGGGGAAAACCAACTTTAAAGTAGGTAAAAGAAGTAAAAAAAAACACAAAACAGTAAACAGAGATGAATTTTAATTCATAAACTCATACATTGTCTCGGGAATTTTCTATATCCATGAAGCTTCAAATTACTTCATTTTTATTTTTAAATTGCATTATATATATATTAGTAAGGGATTAGTTTACAAGAACAATGTCACCTTTTTAAAATTTGGACATCAAGTCAGTTAAAGAAAAGTCAGTGGTATTCATCATAATCTGTTTTAGGTAAGAAAATATCTTAACGGCTAGTAGATTCATTGAGATAGAAGGTAGGATTCTATTAGGCTGTAATAACAAGGGCCTCAAATTTGGGTCTACCAAGTGATCGCCCTCCAGGGGACTTACAAAAAGATTTTCAGAGTTTCTTGCTCCTCTAAAGCACTTTCTCAGAGAAATCCCAGAGTATGACTAATCAATTAAAAGGCACACAGCCTCAGCGTAAACAAGGCGTGAACCCTTCACAATTCGGCCCCAGAAAGCATGTCTTCGCCTAGAGTGTTGAGATCGTCTCTCTTCCACCATGACCCAAGCTCTGTTCCAAACTGCTAAAGAATCCTTAGACAAAACAACTTCACGTAGCCCTGATCAGAAGGTCCTCTGACTTAGCTGAAGCTCTACTTCCTCACCTTTATAAGCTTCCTCTCCTGTGCCATTTCATTTTTTTATCACCATGAGACAAAAACCTGGCATTGCTATAACAACACATCAATTTAGGTATCATAAAATGTGGTTACAAATTACTCAGAAATGCTTGGTTGCTATTCAGTAACCTACATGCAATACAGCAAGTACTAAAAACATTTCTCAAGTTACTTATCATATAATAAAAATGGATAGACCTAGGGTTTTACCAATTGAAACTAAATACAAAACAAGATGAAACATTATCTCTTTCACTCACTAGGAACACAAATAAGATTGAACCTGATAATATAATTTATATGGAGAAATAACAATAATAGTTAACATAAAATTCTTGCTAACATTAAAGATTGTAAGTTTTAACAAATATTGTAAGATTTCTTTTTATTAATAAATCAGTATCAAATTTAAAATTGCAAGTAGCTGACACTTGGTTTACCTTCATATTACAAGGTTGCAAAGTCTTTATTAAGCTCGATAACTGGAAATGCCATTTCGTATTAGCAATAATAGAAGTCTTTTCTGATCTTCATTCCAGTGTGGACACCCTTAGGTCATATTTGTTCCTCTGTCACAAAATATTTACTTTACAGATGAACTTGTCATTCTACTGTGCTAAAGTGGAGAAATAAGTAGTTTAGAAATGACCAAGTCACTTTAAATATAATGGCCTTTGATATGTTTTAGCTACACTGTTGCTAAAATATTTTAAACTCCAATATTAATTCTAAATAGTTCAAATTAAGAAAAACAAAAGAATGGATTTTGAATTTGGAGGAAATTAGTAAATATTTATGTACTTATTTTTAGACCGTTTGTCCTGATAATAGGCAGAATTGCAAATTAGTTTACCCAATAGATTTAACTGTATCTTTGTTTTAGAGTTAGCATAGTAGTAAGAATAATAATAATAACACTTTGATGAACTGTGAATTTAGGAAAAAGAATGAATTGGAGAGAGCTACCTGAAAGGATAGTATTGAGAATCCAGAAAGATTAAAAAAAGCTACCTGGTCATTCTTTTTCAGATAAAGTCAATTTCTAAGTGAGTAAAAAGTGAGTGAGAATATTGCATCAATAAAGAAAAAGAGAGTGGATTAGCCAACCAGATGGACCAAATGAGCCTGATAATTAAACATTTGACAAATATTACCCCCTGGTTACCCATTCATCCTGGCATTATGCTAAAAAACAAATCATATAGCTGGCATTGTAAACTAGTAATATTATACAGCATAAAACAAAATAAATAAATTTGCCAGTATAGAAGTTGTGAAGATTATTTCCCAAAGAACAGAAATTTCAATTGGAAAATTTTTCAGTAACATAAGTGCCAACATTTTTGTTTAATTCACATTGTAAATAACTGCAATTTTAGAAAAAAAAAACAAAAAATGGGCTTTAAAACATTATTTTTCTCTAATCTATACATATAGAATTTTTAAAAAGAATTGTAAAGTATAGTGACATTTCAAAGCTAAAAATTTCTATTCCATATAACTTGAGATTTAATTGTCCAAACTGGAGTGGTTAAATATATTTTTAAAAATTCAATGAACTGAAATTATCTTTGGATGCAATTAGCTTACTCTAATAACATGATTTTAAACACAAAATATTTCCCAAGGATCCAATTGTTCTTAGAATGATTTTATTTAACTATGCAATTACATCTTCATGCTTTTAGGCACTGACTCCAAGAAGACAGACAGTGCTATTGATTTCTGCTCCCTTGAAACCTAAATAGTAAAATCAATATTTTCACAGGTGAGTGGTTATGTGTGCTAGTGAGTGTGTATGTGTGCAAATTGGTCTGTCAACTTATGTGTCTATTTCATACAGGAGAGACTAATAAAATCTTTATCTTTGAATACAATAAAAGCTTATTATCTAAACCATGTACCTTCTTCTATAAATGTATTATTAAAATAAATTTTAAAAAATATTTCAACATAAAAAACTTGTACATCATGCTACTTTTGATGTTTCTTCTTTGCGACCTAGACACCTCACAGGCATTGATGGTGAGGTAATTTGGTGGAGATAAATCCAACCTCCTATGCACCTGACACCACCCTTAAAACAATACATTGTGTGTATACATGTGCGTGTCTGTGAGTGACCCTACATTAAGGCCTGGCCTATGGCCTATGGGAATTCACTGGAGAATATTTAATTAGAATATTTTGGAAAACAAGGAATAATGCAGATTTTTAGCTATCAGGTCCAAGACAAAATCATAAATAGAAAAATAAACTTCATTCTGTTCATGAAGACTCGTGGCAAGAAACTACTGAAGGAGTAGACATTCATAGAAACAATTCTAAACTATGTTTTTTATTCTTAACCCCCTATTCATAATTCAATGTAAAATAAATTTATGTTTCTACACAAAAAAGAATTTCCAAATATAATACACATAATCCAATTAATATGTTTTATAACATTTGGAACCTGCACAATTCACAATTCTCTCTTCCTTAGAATATTTTATTCATTTGTTTGTTTGTTATGTGAATTGCTGATACATAATTTTTCTCTACTTATCAGATTTCTGCTAGACCAATTTGTATCTACTTTGCATGTACTCCATTATCTATCACAGGATGACACTGACATTTTCCCTGACCATTGGCACACTTAGTACTTTTTAGATGCACTTAAAAGATTCACAGTCCCGAAGTGGTCATAATAAATCACAGTTTGCTCTGTTCTGATATCCACGTAGATGTTTTTCCTAGGAGAACATTAAAAAAAGTCAATGAGAGCATCACAGTAATAAAATATCTATGTTTTGAAGTATATTGGTTAGGAGAAAAGATCTGAAACCAGGCTTTTTTAAAATTGGAACTTGTGTTCCATTACATTATATTTCTGAGCACTTTGGAAAATGACATCATTATCGTGATTGTCAATTTACCTGGATTAAAGACGCCCAACAGATTAGTAAGGCACATTCCTGGGTATGACAGGATGTGTCATGGCAGTGTGACCCTATGTAACATATCAATTAACTCACCCTTTCCTCTCTAGTTCTGTTCCCTGTCTTTGTCTCTTGGGTGCAGTGAACTGAGTAGGTATTTTTTTTCCTACCACTCCCTACCACCATGATACTTTATCTTGATGTCAGATGACCATGGACTAAATTCTCTGTAACCATGAATTATGATTAACTGTTCTCATTTTGAGTTATGAATGGTTGAGTATATGACCCAGTGATGACAATCTAACACAGTTTACTTAATTTTAGTTTCTTCACACATGCATTGAACACAATAGTAAGATTTATTTCTATGTGCTTCCATGGATATTAGATGTATTATTAAGTAGAAACAAAATACAATAGCCCACTGTATATTTTGAGTACATAGTGACTGCTGTTTATTGTTACTGCTGCTTCTCCTACTACAGCTGTAAGTAATTTTGAGACCCATTTTATTTCACAACAATACTCATGAATAGAGTCTTGCTTTGTCAGTGACTGGGTCCTGTGGTCAGAGTAATCATTTTTCTCAGTTTTTTAATCCTTCCATCTGAAGTTTCCCTTTGGTGAGAATAAACTTTCCTGCTCACTTTACGCTGTACTTTGACAACCAAATAAAAGTACATATAATGAAAACAAAGTGATTAAATACAGCTTTGTGATTTTTGTTTTCTTTCGTTTTTTGCAGTTGTCTTCTCCGACATTCATATGTTGTGCTTTAGATACATTTTGGTTCCAGAATGAAGAGACAAGAACAATACTAAAACCAACCTACAGTAACTATGAACAAAGAATTAATGAGCCAGAGTAAAACAGATACTTCACAAATATTTCAGCAAAATATATATGCTTTCTAAGTAAACAATTGATCTTTTGGAAGATTTTTTTTCTATTTTTTTAATATCTAAATGATAGATAAATTTGTTCTACCATAACAAAAACATAAATATTGTCCCTAGCCTAAGGGCTTATTAGCAGACAGAGTGAAAATATTTGAAGATAGAAAATGTAACTCATATCATATTATGTTTTGGAGAAATATTTGGTTAAACTTCAGCTCATGATGTCTTCACACAATAAGTTTTTGTGTTTCCACATAAAATTTTGGGATGTAAATTGGTTTGTATCAACTTAATTTTATAAAACATGGTAATCATGAGATATGTTTAGTGAATAATGAGATTGATTGTGCACAAGTAAAATTCATAAGGAATGTAGAGACCTTAGAAATTCTGGGAATTTTGTGTTGGAAGATGGAAATATTTATTTATAAATATGGGTTATGTATAATTAAGACACTTATTTGCAATAAAGATCAAAGCACAGATATGACTGTTAACATATTTAGTTAAAACTTCCAGTTCAACTAGTAGGAAAAGAACCATGCAAAATTTTCCAAAATGAGACTAATGGTATGGGCTCCTAGAAGTCTAATAAACTGAAAAGACTTGCATCTTTCACTATAATAGATTGACAATTATAATTTACAGAATTGAGTACACAATTTTTTGAGGAAGTAGAAATGTGAAAATTATTGACAGATGTAAGAGAGACTTAACTAATCAAGATATAAAAGGATGTAGGGATTCTCATCTGCCTACCATTGACAGGCAAATTAAAATTGATACATAGCAAACAAAGTAGGTTCCTTTATCTAAGATTCTCTTCAGAATGTGGCAAAGAGGAATGAGAAAAAGCCAAAAGATTTCTCAAAAGACAAAGCTGAGAGCTGGAGATCTTAGTCTTGGAAGCAAGGGAATAGACATTTATTCAAGAATAATTTATGTCCCCAGGAAAGGGAACCCACAGGTGCCTGCCAAGTTTGTAATTACAATGGTTCAATGATTAATATATGTTACCATTCGCTCTTCTATGGCATGCAGATAAGTGAAGTGCTTCCTTGTGTATAAAAGTTCAGTAACTTAAATAAATGATATTAAATACTTTAAAGTCAAAATTAATTCGCAAAACTATTAAATATCAAAATATATAAAAACCTGCACATATATCAAAATATCAAAACCTAACATTAGGATCAGTATTATTATTTGTTTTTATCTTAGACTAAAATAGTCTTCTTTTTGTTGCTCTTACTATTTCTGACATTAGTTAAAATTCTGGTAGTTTGTTTATTATTTTTCTTTTTAAAATTTGGATTTAAAAGACATTGTTTGACAAGTGAAATAATTGACATTTTGTGAATTTCTTTTGCCCTAGCCAAGTGCCTCTTCCTGCAGTCCTTTCACTGCTTCTTTATGAGTAAAAAAGTTTACCTATGGTATTCTGATTCTGTTTTACATTTTCTCAGAACAAGGCATACAGAAGGGGCAAAAAAATTCATTTAGTTTTTTGATTAAGAAACGTCTCAATGTTGGTCATAATATCTTGAATTTCAAGCCTAATGGGCTGAGGCATTTGGATTTCACTAAGAACTGGTAAATGTATTCTGCTAAAAGGGTGGAAAAACAATTGGAAAGAAAATCAAACTATACGGTGTACATGATAACTGTGGTTTCCATCTTAAGTGTTCCGCAAATGAAAGGCCTGTGTATTAAACGTGTGTTCCCTAGAGGTGGGCTTTAAGAGGCACTGGAAATAATAAAAGGTAGGGACTAGAGGGGTGCTTTAGACTACTGAATTCACCTTTTGGAATGGTGAGAACCTAGCACTCTTTTCCTCACTCTCTTTTACATTCCTGGCATGAACTGAACAGTTTTGTCTCATCTGCTTCAGGGGTGTGCTGTCCACTTCTCAGAGGACTAAATAAAAATATAAGTCTGCTCACTCATGGACCAGAATTCACTAAACTGTGAGTCAAAATAAAAGGTTTCTTTTTATAAGCTGATTAGCTCAGATATTTGGTAAAACAGGAGAAAGCTAATATATGCAGATAATGCATTTTACAAATAGTTCTTTCTTCCAATGACTATTGTGCTTTTTACATGCATTTTAGTCAACATATTATGAGTGGATATGACTGAAAAAGAGGATTTATTGTGCCTGCCTGTTTTGGATGATTCTCATATGCTGAATATATGCATCACCCTAAAATAATGTTCAAATTGAAATTGAGCTTGTGGATACATTTGACTGGACAATAGACAAAATATATTGAAGTCAATGAAAAAGTAAAAATCAAGGGATATAGATTATAGATGGATGAATTAATTAAGTTTAAGGGGTAGGAGATCTTTGAGCAGAGATAAGAAGGAAGAATGAGAGTATATTTAGACACTAGTGGCATTTACATTTTCAGGGAAAATATTTACTCCCTATCTTTGCAAGACCATATGATGACAAAGAAGTGGAGAGATGTTGGACTTAAATTTTGAGTAGGTAACTCATATATTTGAATTACACATTGTTAGAGAAAATGGAGCAATCTCTACTATTTGCCACTGTGATGATACTATTCAACAAAATAACTCCAGTGCTTCAATCAGAAAATATGTAACTCTCACTCCTATATCTTGGGTTCACTGAGCTTGTCTACTTAGGCTCCACACCTACCTGTGAGTAAAGTTTAGACGGTTTCCATCAGAGGCTCCATAAATTATTTACAAAGGATGGAAGCAAAAGCAAATCATCAATCTATGTAAGCACAGTAAGGTCTCTCTTCGTGGGCCATATCTGCCTATATTCTGTTAACTAAAACAGATTAAAAGCACATAGAGAGTCATTGGAAGAGAAAACTATTGGTAAAATGCATTACATACATTTTTTAGTCTGCTTTCTATTACTTTATTCATATATGTGAATTTAAAGTAGTTTTTGTATTCTTTCACTCTTTCCTAAATGTGATCATATTCCACAGTTGTATTAGCTGCTTGCAAATAACATATTCTCTTTTCTTGGAATTTTCATGGAATTTTAGTCCTGTATGTCCTGTATATTGACATGACTATCACCCAAGTTTCTATGAATGAACATGCTCAAAACAGATGATCAGTATCCTTTCTTTTAGTAGGTAATCCCTTGGTTGATTCTTAGGGTTTCATCCAGTCTTAAGCATGCATCATAAAAAAGTCTTCTTTGTTTTCTAACCTCATATAAATAAATTACCTTATCAACAAATAACATTGATTCAAAACTACTGTTCAATATACATGTCTTCCCTTGAATGGAATTATTAATTAGATATGAATCTAATTAAGTATTAATCTTATTTTTATTAAAGGAAATCAGTACAAAATTATCAAAAGTTGGAAGATTAAAAAACAATAAACATATCACAAAGTGATAGAAAATGTAACAACATATTTGGCAGATTTCAAACTGCTATATGTCTATACATATTAAGCAAATCAAAAAAGCTTTAAACCTTTGAAAAGTTATTTTGCACGTGTTAATTTAGGTAAAAATAAAACTATGAAATTCTTGTAATGGTTTAGTTTTGCAAAACAATTTGTACATCATATATAGTATTATTTAATTTTCTTAAATAATATAGAAACATTTAAATGGACATAACAATTCAGATTGTGTTACCCAGTGAGTTGTCCTTCCCATTATCAATAATACATTCTTAGGAGATATTCAAGATGGAACAATATATATATATATATATATATATATATATATATATATATATATGTATATATATACATATATATATATTATATTTTTATTATCACTTTTAAAATGTGTAACATTAAGAGCTGAACTACAAAAAATAAACCAAATTTCAAAAATAAGATATTATTCTGAGCTGATTTTTCAAATAAGAGATGTAAATATCTGCCTATAGATGAAACATAATAGAAGAACAACAGACAAACCCTGCTCTAAGGATGGTAAATCAAAGTGCCACATTCCAAAGTAAATAAACTGAGCAATGTCCATATGCTCTGAGACAGAATAATAAAAGTTTTTGAAATATTATTTTAAAGAATTGATTACTTATATATAGAAATCAATTGCCAGCTAAATGCCTTCAAATGCTCTTCCAACAAGCATAATTCTTCCATATGTATTTTGATTATTTTTCATGAAAAGAATCAAAGCAGATTGCACAGTATAAGAATGTCCCTAGTCATTAACCTAAGAGTTCAAATTATGAGGAAAAATCGAGATGATTTTCCTTCCAGAGTTGTTTCTATTATATTCAGATAACAATATTAACTGATAAAATACTGAAAAAATGAAGGTAGCACATTTATAAACTTCAACTGCAAAAAATCAACTAAAACTATGCACTGTAAGATATGATAAGAACATCTCATGATATTGAAATGCATCATCATATCATCTTAAGTGAAAATGAAGTGCCCATCATGCTCTGTTGCAATCAAATTTTTATTGCGAGATAATGGGATTTTTCTCAATATAGCTATTCAGATACAGCTGCACATTTTACTACATAAAAATGTTAAGAATAAAATGTACTTTGTTTTGGAGAATATTGTCAACAAACTGATTACACAATTTACACGGTCAGAGAAGAATGAAAACAAAAGATATCTTGTTCAAAAATTCAGAATTTTAAGCCAGCAGAACACAAAACTAAGCAACACATTTTTCTGAACACATAAGCCACATTCCTGTATGGCTGTATCTGGGTGTTTAATGAATCAATTTTGATTACTCTCATATTTTGGATGTTTGGGGTTTTTTTTTATTAATTTAAGAGAAAAAAAGACACAAAAAAGAAAAACAAAAAGCTAAAGAGACAAATAACAACAACAAAAGTTCCAAAACAATAACAGTATACATTTACAAAATATGCTTTGTTATTCTTTAAATTTCATGGAAAAATGAGACATGTTTTGTTGGCGTTTTTAAATAAGCTTTACTATTGAGTGTAAATTTAGATTTACTATAAAATTAAGTGGAAGATACAAAGTTTTCTTATATGTTTTCTACACCACTTGTTTTGTCTGCATCTTTATCCATGACCTCCATCAGACTGGGACATTTTACAATGAATTACATCAATGATTATCATCCTAAACCCACAGCTGACACTAGAATTCATTTGTGACATTGACCGTTATGTGAGTTTGAACAAATGAATAAGATGAGTCTACTTGAATCATGTCTCTCCTACAGAAATCATTGTTAATCTCCTACTCATTTATTTCTCCTTTCTAAGTACTAGAAACCAATAGCCTTTTTACTATCTCAATAGTTTTGACTTTTCCAAACTACAGTTATAATTAGAATAACATGAAATAAAACTATTTATGTTGGTTTCTTTCATTTCATAGTATGAATTTAAGGTTTCTTATTTCTTTTCATGGATTGATCACTCCTTATTTTTAGCATTAATTAATATTCCATAGCATGATATATTCCGTTGTATGTCAATACTGTAATTTATTTATTCACCCCTTATTGTAGAACTTCTTAGTTGCTGCCACCTTTATTTATGTGCATAATTTTGGTAATAAGGATTTGAACTCTGTGTACACACTGCAGAGCATGATTTCTGAATTGTTTGTTAAGAATATGTTTTTTGGTTTTTTATTAGTACATGTTTGTAGTACATAATGATTACATTTATTGTGGGAAGCTGGTGCATGCACATAATGCCTCTTAACTATTTGATACCTGACATCTGCAATTCCTTCTTGATCCTTCTCTCTCTTGTTGCCCTTTCGACCAAATGGGTTTCAAAAGGTGCTCTGCCACTTGTCATTCCCACCAACAATGTGTGAAGACTTCTGCTGCTACACATGCTAAGTAGTGTTTACTGAATGCACCCTGATTTCAAAAGTTCTAGCAGGTAAGCAGCTGTAACTTGTTTTGGTTATTAGTTCCTTAATAACATATGTTGTGGATCTTTTCATATGTTTATTTAACATTCATTTTTTTTATTGAAGAATTTGTTAAAGTCTTTGGTCTATATTATATTTGGATTAATTGTATACTACTTATTTGAGGTTTAAGTATTTGTGTATTTTGAATAACAAATATTATGTTTGTAAATATTTTCTGTCAATCTGTGGCTTGTGTCATTTCAAACACTGTGCCTTTTGCAAATCAGAAATATGCAGGTTTGATGAAGTATGCCTTATCAATTTTTTCATTCATCTATCATCACTTTACTGTTGTATCCAAAAAGTCTTCCAAATTTAATGTCATTGAGATTTTTTTCTTGTGTTATCTCACAGGATTTCTGCAGTTTTCTTATTTTATATGTAAGTGTCCAATCCATTTTTCATGCATTTTTGTCAATGGTATAAGATTTTGTATAGAGTTTTCTTTTTTTTTTTTACCAATTTTGTCTTTGTTTTGCACATAGACATATAATTTTAGTTCCTTTGTTGAATAACTTTCTTTTCTATATTTTTGCTCTTTTATTAAAGATCAGATCAGTATATTTTGTGTTTGTTTTATGAGCTCCATTCTTTTCCAGTGATCTGTCTTTTCTTTTAACTGTACAATAATGCATGAGTCACAGTAATTTTATATACTGTCTTGAAGTCAAATAATATCAGGTCAATGTTTCTTTTCCTTCTTCAACATTTTGTTAGCTGTGCAAGGTCCTTTGCTTTTGTGTACAATTTGGAATTAATTTTCTTATACCCATGATATAATCCTTTCTGAATTTTAGTTGGCATTTCATTGAATCAATAGATTAAATTGGGAAGAACTGATGAGTAGTCAATATTGAGACTTTAATCCATAAGTCTCTTCATTTATTCCTTTCTTCTTTGATTCATTTCATTAGTGTATTAATTTTTCTGATGTTGATCCTGAGCGTAATTTGTTATATTTAGCTTTGTTCTTTTAATGTGTTATTGACTTCTTTATTAATATCAATAGTACTTATTAAAACATATTACTAGAAATGATTATAGTAATGAATATCAACTGTTTATTGCATGCTGAATTGAGTACTCTTTAAAATATACTACAAATGTTTTGTGAAGTATAAGCCGGCCTGAAGAATTAATATACCATGCTAGTAGTGATCTCTTCTACCTCTTCATCCCTGATTGATATTTATACTATATAAGTTTAACCTTCTTCCTGTTCTTATTATTATTCCCCTTCCTCTTCTTCTTTTCCTTTCCTCATTCTCCTCCTTCTTCTTGGTAAATTGATTGCTTGCTTCATATAAGATTGATCAAAAGATTGAAGAAAGATCAAATAATATTTCATTCATAAGAGCTCTAGATTTGTATACTAACTTATTTGAAACATATACTAAAATGATTTATCACATAAATATTTATGTCAGAACATTCTGAGACCTTGATTCATTGTAATGTTTAAACTTAAAGTATTGAATTAACTATAAAATTCTAGATTTGAACTTATATTCATAAATATTTATGTCAGAACATTCTGAGACCTTGATTCATTGTAATGTTTAAACTTAAAGTATTGAATTAACTATAAAATTCTAGATTTGAACTTATATTCCTATTTAAAACATTATTCCTCTTAAAATTTTAGTGCATTTTCACTTGTCAATCAATGCTGCTACTAAGAAATCTAGGTATTTATCCATTTTATGTGATTAACATATATGTATATAAGGTATCTGTTAGAAAATTTCTTTAAATTTTATGTTACCATTTTAACATAGTTTTTAGAGACAAAGTTTTCCTATTTTACTGAGTTCATCCTCCATGGGCCATGAATCTGAGACCTTTCATCTTTTTAGCACCTTAAAAGTTATCTCTGCTATTAGTTCAATTTTTTTCTTATCATAGTAAATTTTCCTCAGTTTTTGGTATATTGATCTCCATCCTTCAGATTTATCATATTTTTTCTGAAATAGTGGAGATTGAAACTATAATCTTCACACTGAGATACTTCCTCAACTCTTATCCACTGATACGTCATTTTATTTTATTATTTTATTTTATTTTGTTATTTGACTTTATTTTATTTTGAGACTGATTCTCACTAACAGCCAAACTTGTCCAGTGGGGGTACAAATTTGTGATTCTCCTGCATCAGGCTTACTCAGTGCTAAAATTATAGGTGTGCATGCCTGAATATATTTCAGTTATTTCATTATCTTTTATTGGTGAATCTAGAAGCCACTACAATTTCTTATTTCATTAATTTTAGTTTTATCTATTTTACCATTTGTTCATTTTAGTATCTTATTAAGGATTATACTTTTAAAAACCCAGATTCCTACTGTTTTATTGCTATATCTTCTTCTTTTGTTAGATTGATAGTGTTTTCCTTTATTTTATAATGGTTACTACATGTGATTAGAATATTTGGTTCCTCAAGTTAAATTTTCCTGCTTCAGAAGATATATGCTAGGAATCAATAACAAGTCTGCTTGTTTTGAAAACAAAATGTTATTAGAAGAACCTGGCTCACTTATTTATTATCTATAGTAATATTAGTTCCACAAACTCAAGATTAAGTAGTTGAGAGGATTAAACAAATAGTTATTATCTGGCCTCGCATGGCAAATTTATTCCTGTTGTATCTGTAACTCAGTGTTTGAACCAATTCTCCTCATTTTTACTTGAAAGTGTTGGAGTTCTGGGGAGCAATTTGGAAGGGAAAAAAGTTTCTACTCTGATTCTGCCAGTGTCTATGCTCATGTTTGTCAGGGGAAGTTGAAGGTGTAAAGTTTCAGACTCTCTTCAATGTGAACAACTTAAAGAACTAGATTTCCTCATTTTTCCAGGAAGATTTAGCATAGAAAGGGGGCTCCTATGATCCTAATCCCTAGTAGCTCTCTTGTAGATCATTGTTATGTGTGGTGAATAAATCCTTTTAGTATATCAAATTCAGTCCACCCATTTTTCCAGGAATGTGTAACAGATCACTAAAAAAGGATTATACAAATTTCCCTCTGTGGTCTGCATTTTCTTAAGCTGTAATAGCAAGTGAAATCATTGAAATGCATCACAATAGAACTGAAACATTCATTACCCATGTTGATGCTGTGATTGCCCTGCTAAAAGCTCACTGTTGAATCCCTCCCCAGAAAATGTTCTCAGGAAATCAGGACATCTCTCAAGCACAATCCAATCTGAGAGTTCTCTGTAGGATCCTCAAAGACATCTACTGAATTATATTTCACATTTCCCTCCTTTGCCTAATCCTATATTCTTCATACTTTTATGGAACCATATGCCATGCTGAAGCCAGTGAAATCTAATTTTTAATATTCAGAAAATTTGATAAGTAGTTGCTAACACTCTAGTAGATAGAAAAATGTTAGTGTAGCAGTATGAAACCAGAAGATTCTACAAATCCCCAGTGCATTATTTTTCCAAGAAGAATGGTTTGTCATCCTACTACTGCTTATAGCTGTTATCTCCAGAAGTACTGTAATAAATTTTCTTCATTGAGTTACAACTGCATCCTGGGATATTGAGCTAAATGAATTGCCATCAGAGACAATTCAAGAAAGTAATCCCCATGTGAGACTTTGTTGCTGGATCACCTACCCCTAAACTCAAAATGAAAGCATCATACTGCTGTGATAAAGAGTATCAGCACTTTTGTTGGGATGCAATGGTGGTATTTTTATTACCACCAGGTGTGAGCAATGATTGAATACCAGTGCAAGAAAAGGCTTTGATGCAATATCTAGATTTCAGGTGGGTTCAGGGTAGTTGTATTTACAAGGAAATGCAATTAGATATTCTTAAGAGGGTGACATAAATGTATTTGATAAAGGCAAATGTAGAATGGAGTTGATTAATTTTCTTTGAACCTGAAGAAATACTCAGTTTTTCCTTCATAAAACTTAGCAGTCTACATCTCCTATTCCTCCCTTCAAGGCTATCTGAAGCCTCTTAACCTATGAAACTCCATTCTCTTTATAAGCAATAGATAATTTCCAATGTGGCTTTTGCTAAAACAATTATTGTCTTGACATAATTGTTAGAGTGAACTGGAAAGTGCTGAGTCTGCTTAGAGAAGATAGTTATTTAGACTAACAAAGGAGTCAAGCACCTGTCAGTTACCTACCAGCAGGGAAAAAAAGAGTATTATAAAAATGTATCTTAAGGGTACAGAATCAAAGGGGAAAAATATAAAGTAAAAGAGGAGAAAGCTGCCCACCTGAGGGCTCACTTATTTAAATGCTCATTGAAGATCTGGGCAAAAACTTCATGACAAATCATACAGATAATGCCTACTTAAGTTTTGGAAAATTGAAGAATGAAATGGCTTGTATGAATTGCACTAGAATTGTAAAATCTACTGATTTTATCCAGAGGTTCAAGAATCAAAAGACTCACAGGAATGGGAAAGGCAGAATACATATGTTATACAAGACCAGGATCTCTGACTGTGTGGGACTGTGCCCATGGGAGTATTGATGTGGCAGTCTCCTTGCCAAAGTGATAGGAATATGCCATTGAGAAAGTTTATAGATCAGAGTAGGTGATTGGAGCTGCTATTATAGAATTGTGTTCTTTGTTACCAATGTACTTGGTAATGCCTTAGAATAATGGAAGATATGCTATTGTATGCAAACCACCAAGATAAAGACATATACATTTATTTTAATAATTGACAAATTTGGAGTATTTGACCTGTATCAAGTTAGGAAGCTAAGTGGAGAATATAGCATTTTAAAATAAGTGTGCAAGAGTTTATTTACAAATAATCTATAAAATCTAAGAAAATTCAACTAATAATATACTGAGTAGAACAATAAAATCCATGATTATTTGTAACTATTTGGAGTCATTTTGTTTTAGATGCAGACTCTACTTGGGGGATTATTTTTTTTTTTCTGAGGACCCTTATTTACCACACTGGATCTGATTTAGATTATAGAATGCTAACCTTCAAGCCTATACCCAATGTTTTTTTAAAACTTTTTAAGGGAGATTCTTGTGGAAGGGTTATGTCTATTGAACATGTGTTAGAAATACATGTTTTGATACTGTTGGAAGTGAGGTCATCAGACACAATGCATTTTAAGTCTGTTTCTTTCTCATATAATACTTGTTCCTACAAGTTGTATGCTATGGTGTTAGTAAACCCAATGCATTCAGAAACTGTCCCTTGTGTGTGCTAACTGCACTGTGATAGTACCAACTGAACAACCTAATGAGGGAGTCAACCTGATACCAGATCATGCAATCCTCACTCAGGACACTGTGGTTATCATAGCACAGAACAAGAAAAAAAATTTCCCATAAAACCTGATATAAATTGTTTTTTTGGATGTGAAAACTATATTTTTCCAGCCTCAGACTGCCACCCCTTAGCCCTGAATACTTGGGACATCCCCAGCATGACTGAACCTCCTCAGACCACTGCAGTGACCCACCCCTTGGCTTCACATGCCTGGGACATCCCTGATCACTGCTGCAGGCCCAACTCTTGGCCCAGCACACCTTGGATGCCCTTGATTGCCACCGAGGGCCCACCCCTTGGGGAACCCCCCACCTGCCTACCTAGTAATGTGGTTGATCTTTAGATACAACCCCTTCTCCCAGAACCTTAGATTACAGCAGATTACCATGCTGGCTCAATGGGAGACTCAAGAACCCCTCACCAAACCAAAGACTTCAGCAGGCTCCAGTCAAGGTGGTGAGTTTGCCCTAAAATAGAGGTCTGCAGTGGGTAAATAGGAGCAGAAGTGAAACTCCCTCCAACTGTAAGACCTTGGTGAACCTGGCAAGAGAGTGGGTAATCCCCTCCTCCACACAGAGAACATCAGACAGATTTGAAGAGTGTGCCAATAAGACCTCCCCCAACTTGGAGAAAATTAAAAGAGCTTATGAGACACAAAGTGACACAGTAGGGCCTTGGCTGACACAAACACTGCAGACAGGGAGATCTGGTGACCTACAACAACCTGAAGACATAGAAACAGGAGGAATTAAGAGTTGACCTACATCAATACTTCTAGGCTAGTTATCCTAGAAAGACTATAGGACACACCCAACAGGCCCTGCAACAGGAATTCAGGGGACTAGCTCTCCTCTTCATTGTTGTACCCAGCAACTGGACAAACATCAACTACAAAGTAGGACCCTAAAATTCACACTATGGGTAGTTGAGACTGTTGGGATTGAAAGACCAAATATTTATCCAAAAGGTGAAAATGACACAATGAAAAGGCAAAATGCAGTCTCAAACATCTAGTCCACGAAGAGCAAGTACAGGTGACATTGAAATGGAGGACTTTAAAATTCATTTACCACAAATCTCTGAAAAGATAGCAATTGAAGTAAAGAAACAAATCCATATGGCCATAGAGGAAATCATATTAGAAATAATGCCCTACATAAAGACAGAAATAACAACCTTAGTAAATGAGTGGCTCAACATAGCTAGAGAAGAGATAGATAAAAAAAAGGAGCATAGGACATTGCATGAAACTTTGAATTAACAGTGTAGAAAACAATCAGAATCCACAAACAAGTTCAAAGATATCCAAGAAACAAAAAATTCTATCAAAAGCTGGCAAAACCATTAAAATGAAGGTGAGGTTACAATTTCAGACCTTGAGGACAGGATCGCAGACAGTGATCATGAAAGGGTAGAATTTATAAAAACAACAAAGCAGCATGATATGACAATACAGCTGCTTCAAGATGATACCAAGAGAAACAATGTAAGACTAATAGGCATCATGAAGATGAAGGAGTCAATGTAAATGACATAACTAAAATATTCACAGACATAGTAGCAGAAATAAGTAAAAAAATCTGATATACAAATAAATGAGACATACAGAATGCCAAACTTTCACAAGCAACATAAATGTACACCCAGACATATAATAATTAAGATCCCAGAAATACAGCATAAAAACAGAATACTAAAAGCTGTTAGAGAAAAGACACAATACCTATCAAGGAAAGCCTATTGGAATCATTGCAGACTTTCCAGCACAAGCCTTCAGGTTAGGGTGAGGTTGAAGTGAAGTTTTTCAAGCCCTGAAAGAAAACAACTTTCAACCCAGAGTGATGTATCCAGCAAAACTGTCTTTCACATTTAATGGAGAAACAAGATATTTCCATGACAAAGAACAACTGAAGAAATTCATGTCCACCAAACCAACCCTAGAAAGAGTACTGAAAGACATGCTAGACAGAGATAAAAATGACCAAAGTCTCCAGAACAACAACAGAAAGTAACCACCAGGCAGAACAAGAAATTAAGCAAGGAAAAAAAGCAGGAAACAAACAACAGGAACATAATATGGCAAAGTCAAGCCAGTATATATTAGTGATATCCATAAATGTAAATGGGCTCAATTCAACTATCAAAAGAAACAGGTTGACAGAATGGATGAAGAAACAGGATCTTACAATATGCTGTATACAAAAAACACATCTGAGTCAAAAAGAAACTCATAGATTAAAAGTCAAAGAACAGAAAACAGTATTCCATGAAACAGGAACCCAGGAAAAATCAGAGGTAGCTCTTCTGTTTGCAGACAAAGGGAACTTCAAACCTAAAAGGATTAAAAGAGATAAAGAAGGCCACTACATACTTGTAAGTGGAAAAATACAAGAGGAAGAACTAACAATTATAAATATATATGTTCCAAATACAGAAGCACCCAACTATATAAGACAAATACTAATGGACATGAAAAAACCAAAGACACAAGAGCACAATTGTAATAGACCTTAATACCCCACTGTCACAAGGAGATAGATCAACTAGACAAAAAGTCAGCAAAGAAATAACAGAACTGAATCATACCTGTGAATAAATGGATTTAGTGGATATTTACAGAATGTTCGAACCAACCACATCAATATACATTCTTCTCAGCTGCACATGGGACATTCTCCAAAATAGACCATATGTTAACCCAAAAGCATTCTTAACTTAATGCAAAGGGAGTGAAATTATCCCTTGCATAATATCTGACTATAGTGCATTAAAACTGGAAATCAATGGCAAAAAAACCTGCAAAACCTGCATAAACACATGGAAATTAAACAACCTTCAGAATAACCAGTCAGTTACAGATGAAATTAAAGAAGAAATAAAACAATACCTACAATACAATGAAAATACACATACAACATGCCGTACCATATGGGATGCAATGAAAGCAGTCCTAGGAGCAACATATATAGCAATACATAGTCACATCAAGAAAATGGAATTAACAGAAGTAAATAACCTAATGATACATCTCCAGCTTCTAGAAAAGGAAGAGCAAGTCAAACCCGAAGCTCACAGAAGAGTGTAAATTGCAAAGATTAAAGCCAAAATTAATGCAATTGAAACAAAAAAGATACAAAGAATTAATCCAAGAGCTGGTTTTTTGAGAGAATAAACAAAATTGATAAACCTCGGGCCAACCTTATCAAGAAAAGAAAGAAAAAACTCAAACCCATGCAATAAGGACTGAAAAGAGGGAAATTACTACAGATCCCATGGAAATTCAAAGGATCATAAACACCTACTTTGAAAATCTCTACTCACATAGCATGGAAAACACAGAGTAAATGGACAGATTTCTAGAAACATGTGATCTACCAAAGCTCAATCAAGAAGATATAACAATTTTGAATAACCCAATATCAGCTACTGAAAGAAAAAATGTGATTAAAAACTTATCAACAAATAAAAACCCAGATCCTGATGGATTTGCAGCTGAATTCTATAACAAGTTTAGAGAAGATTAATGCCAACACTCTTTAAACTCTTCAATGAAGTTGAAAAGCAAGCAGTCCTCCCTAAATAGTTCCTGGAGGCAAGTGTTATCCTGATACCAAAACCAGAGAAAGAGCCAACTAAAAAAGAGAACTGTAGACCAATCTCACTAATGAACACTGATGCAAAGACTCTAAATAAAATATTGTCAAATATAATGCAGTGAATCATCCAGAAGATTATACATCATGACCAAGTGGGATTTATTCCAGGAACTCAGGGATGGTTCAACATATGCAAATCAATAAACGTAATACAGCATATCAACAAAGCCAAAAATAAAAATCACATGATCATCTCAATATATGAAGAAAAAGCTTTTGATAAAGTTCAACATCTGTTCATGATAAAAACTCTAAGAATCACAGAACAGACATTATATACCTCACTCTCATAAAGACCATTTATGACAAACTAAAATCAACATTATGTTAAATGGACAAAAACTGAAAACCTTTACTCTAAAATCAGGAACAAGTCAAGGATCTCCACTCTCACCACTCCTATTTAATATAGTTCTGGAAATATTAGCCAGAGCAATCAGACAAGCAGGAGAAATAAAAGGAATAAAAATAGGAAAAGAAGAAGTTAAATTATCACTATTTGCAGAAAACATGGTACCCTAAATAGAAGATCCCTAAAACTTCATTAAAAGACTATTAGAGGTAATAAACAAATTCAGCAGCATAGCTGGATACAAAGTCAGCACTCATAAATCAATAGCATTCCTGTGTAAAAACAAAAAACTCCATGAGAGAGAAATTATGGGAATATCACTTTTAACAATAGCATCTAAAAAAATGAAATACATAGGAATCAACCTAACCAAGAATGTAAAAGACCTATATGCTGAAAATTATACTACTCTAAAAAAAGAAATTAAAGAGGATATTAGAAAATGGAAGGATATTCTTTGTTCTTGGTTAGGAAGAACCAACATTATGAAAATGGGCACACACCCAAAGCTGTTATACAGATTCAATGCAATCCCAATCAAAATACCATTAACATACCTTAAAGATCTAGAGAAAATATTCCTAAAATTCATCTGGAAACTGAAGAAACCTAGAATAGCAAAGGCGATTCTGGGCAACAAAGTCAAGGTAGGAGGCATCTAAATTCTTGACTTGAAACTATACTACAAAGCCACAGTAATAAAATCAGCATGGTACTGGCAAAGAAATAGGCCTGAGAATCAATGGAATAAATTAGAAGATGAAAACACTACTACAAAGAAACTCAGCCACCTTATATTTGACAAAGGGGTTAAACATGTTCACTGGAAAAAAGATAGCCTTTTTTATAAATGGTGTTGGAAAAATTGGTTTTTGAATGCTGAAGACTGAAAATAGACCCATGCCTATCACCATACACTAAACTAAAGTCAAAATGGATCAAGGGTCTAAATATTAAAACAGAAAACTCCATCTGCTGGAGGACAAAGCAGGTAGAAATCTTGGAGACACAGGGGTAGGCAGAGTATTCATGAATGAAATATAAACCGCATGAGAAATGCTTCAAAAAATCAACAACTGGGTCTCAAAATACTAAAAAGTTTTTGCACTTCAAATCACCAACAAAGTGAAAAGAAAACCCACAGAATGGGAAAAAATTTTAGCCAACAACCCCTCAGACAAAGGACTTACATTGAGAACATATAAAGAATTGAAAAACATCAAGCCCCCCCAAAATTCAAAGACCCTTTCTAAAAATGAGCATTGGAGATGAACATAGTTCTCAGATGAAAATATACAAATGCCAAATAAATATAAGATGAAATGTTCACCATCATTGGTAATTTGAGAAATGCAAATTAAAACAGCATTGAGAGTTCATCTCACCCCAAAAGAAGGGCCACCATCAAAAAATAACTTATAACAAATGTTGGTGAGGATGTGGGGAAAAAGGGACACTTCTCCACTGTTGGTGGGAGTGCAGACTGGTGCAACTACTGTGGAAATCTGTACTGAGATTCATCAAAAAACTAGGACTGGAGGTTCCATTCAATTCAGCTATTTCCCTCCTGGGTATTCTCCCAGACAAATTGAAAGATCATGTCACAGTGATATATGTGCACCCATGTTCATAGCAGCACAATTTGTGATAGCTAAATCTTGGAAACAATCAAAATGCCCATCAACCACAGAGTGGATGAAAAAAATGTAGTATTTTTATATAATGGAATACTTTTCAGCTATAAAAAAGGATGATCTTGAGGCCTTTATAGGTAAATGGAGGCAACTTTTCCATTTGAGAATATCTTCATTATCTTCTTTACTGAAAAAATGAAGAATATCTTCATTACTGAAATAAACAAGACTCACATTAGTAAATAACACATTGTTTCTCTAGTGTAAACAGTAATAAGAACTGACAGAATAATGGGATCCAAAAAGTATAATAAGTATTGTAATAGTGAAAGGGAAGGAAAGTGTTCTAACGGATATAACGGTATGTACAGTGTGTAAGATAGATGACCACATTACTAAATTTCTATTAGATCATTGAACAGAAGGGTTTGCACTGTCAATGTTTGAGTGTCTAGCCACTTTTTATGCTTTGATTTTGTAACTTTAACAACTATTTTTGAGATGACAATATGTGATGTATCAACTAGTGAATTTATGATATTAATTTTTTGAATTCTGTATAATTCTACTTTTTTTCTATTTTGACTTTTTTAGTTTTCTTTTCTTTCTTTCTGTAAATAAAACAAATTAGAAAAAATATATTTTTTCTTTTAGAACATAAATCTGAATACTATAACTTTGAAGTAAGCCTTGAAATTAGATATTAGTTTTCTAAGTATATTCTTTGTAATTTCTTTTAATTGAAGAATAAAATTGGGTGTATTTACCATGTACAACCTAACATTTTGAAGAACATATACATTGTGGAGTGACTAAATCTAGCCATTTAATATACATAACTTCACATGAAAATCATGTGGTGAGATGGTGTGAAAAATTTATATGCTCAGCATTTTTCATAACAAGAATACATTGTAAACTGTATGCTTTTAAGAAATTAATTAAGTTTAATTTTACATTTTAGGTATACATAATGATCACATTCACAATAGGGAGTTTATATTCATACATAATGTGTCTTAATTCCTTTTTCCCATTTTGCCCTTTAATTCCTCTTCTCCTCCTTATGTAGAAAAGCACTGTTTCAATTGTAAACTATATTCTTATCATAATTGTTTTAGGTACTGAAATTCATTGCATTTTCATATAAATTTTAAGCTGAAGAAGAAAGAACATAAAAACCTCTTCTGGAGAAGAAAGCAAGCATTAGTCTTTTCAACCAGATTCAAGTTTTAAATAACCTTGTAAATAACTTTGACGATTGGAAGAAGGTGGATAATGTGAAGCTCATATTATTTTTTTGAATTAACTTCATTGAAACCAAGAAAAACATAATTTAAGGAATAGGTAGATTGACAAAGGTTCACGACTGTTGTCACTGCTGAGGCAATGTTGCCCTCACAGCTGCTGACATGTATTACCCCTAAGATTTGTATCAATGTGACCCAAAATAGTTGACTAAAACAAAACTTCTGGAAAATTCTGTACCACTTGTAATTTCAGTTGATCAGCTTTTGAGATTTGCTGTCATGCGATGCTTCCTGCTTTGGGGGCTGATATTGTCAGTTTTGGGCTCAGGCTGCACTAGTGTCAGCTCTGAGTGTGAAAGCAGAGTGCACAGGCAGCTTGGAGAAGGAAAGTTAGTGACACGTGGTGAGGTGACAGCCCAAGGAACTGACTACAAAAGCTGAAACTGAAATGATTTGCATGCTGGGCAGCTGTAATATGGGCTAAAAACCTGGACTATAACTCAGCAGCACAACATCTGCCTGGCAAGTGCAAGGTTTTGAGTTTGATCCCTGGTACAAAACACACACACAACACAAAACACACGCACACACACGCATGCGTTTGCACATACGTATATATACAACAGCATTTGTTATGACACACTTCTATGTTTTGAGTCTTAGTTAGATCACTTTTCTTCTATTATCTCCTTGCCAATTGTCTGTATTTCTGAGCTAATGACTTAAGGAAAGTACTTTAATTTCATATCATTTAGGTTTCAAGAGTTAGTGAAGGTAAATGTCTGTTTAAATGGATCTACCAGAGAATACTTTATTACCACTTTTAATAAAGATATCTTGGGCAAATATTTAAGTTTTAAGTTTGTTTCTATAGCATGCATAAAACATCATGCTCAAATACAGGTAATTATCAAAGACCAATAATATTAATATAAATTCTACTCACCTAAAATATTAAAACAATTCTTTCAAGTTTTGACATACAACCTGAATATATATTACCTCTCAGGATAACACAAACAGAAATAATTTTGATGTTTCACTGTCTTATTTTTATATCTGTAAATATGGTGTTATTTTGTAAAAATATAAGCTCAATATATAGTCAAACTATATGAATATGAAAGTATTCAATTATCACTATAAATTTTTCTTTGGTAAAAGAAATACATTATTTGTAGAATAGGAAAAAATTATTCAGGATAAATATTATTTTACTATAGTTTTACCTGGTACATAGCAAGAATGAGGATATTTTAGAAATGTATTTTTATTATGTTTAAAGTTGAATTTTTGGTAATGATGTATAATTATATAAATCTGACACTATATATTGTACCAATTGTTTCCTGTCTAATTTCTCTCTTTCCTCTCTCTTCTTTCTCTTTCTTTGTTTCTCTTTCTTGCTCACTTTCTCTCTCTCTCTCTCTTTCTCTACTCTTGCTTTTCAGAAAAAAAGAGCATCTCTCAAGAGGAGATGCCAAACTTTCTCTTAACTGACAAAAAATTTCAAGAGAGTTGATATTAAGTTACAAAGTGTCAATTTTATACAGAACCTAACAAATGAACTATTTCAGTAGAATATTTACTCAGTTTTGTTTCTGAAGGATATGGTAGCCTGATATATCTAGTACATTAAAATAATTATTTCACTAAAAATGAATAATTTTATTGAAATACTATTAAATATGTGGCTTAGACACATATTTGACAGTATTAATTAGAAATAGAATATATGTATGCTCTTGACAGACTACTTATCATCACAATGTTTAAAAAAATACTAAAAATATGCTTATCTGAAGTTTCACAGAGAAAAATATATTAAGAATCACAGCATCGTCCCTAGGATATACTAATGATGTTAATTATGAAAGTAAATACCATATTATGTTAGCTTTCTAAGGATTTTAATATAATAGACAATTATTTCAGAAGCATGTCCATTTGTCACACTTAACTATCTTAACCACTTGTCATGGGATGGGTTACCCTGGTGGCAGATGAGAGAGAGACAGAGACAGAGACAGAGAGAGAGAGAGAGAGAGAGAGAGAGAGAGATAGCTTAAGGAAATTCATTTGGAAAATTCTTACAGTGAAACTTGTGAAGGGGAAGGAAAGAAGCAAGCAGCACTGGGCAGTTAGTGAAGTTAGGTTTAGCACAGTCTCAAGAAGCCTGTCAGCCATGTCTAAGGAAACAGCTAGAACCAGGATGGCCTATTTAAAATAGCACTGACCCGGTGGGGAAGGGCTGACTTGTGCGCCTCCATCTAGAATCAATTGTTGTGGGCTGCCTTGTATAACCTTGTGTCTGTCAATTTTTTGTCACTGTGTCAAAAAAATCAAAGAAAATTAATTTAACAGAGGAAGATTTACTTTGGTTCCTGGTATTAGAATTCTGAACCTATGCTTATTCAGCTGCATTCTTTCTAGGCCCTCAGTAGGCCAGAACATCATGGTGGATCAAAGAGGCTGATGTAGTGCCAGGCATGAAGAAGGTGACAGGAAGGCTCCAGGGACAAATGATCTCTTCTAAAGCACACCTAGTGGATCCATCTCTTTCAACCAGGCCCCACTCCTAAAGATGCTACCATCTCACAATAGCATCACCAGCTAGCAAGCAAGCATCCAACACATAAGCCTTCAAGGGACATCTCATATGCAAGATAGAACACATTTTAAACCAATTATCTTCAGATAAAGCAAAACTAGAAGAAGACTGATACCTGAGAATTATTTCAAGCAACAGAAAGAAGATGAAAAACCAATACCTCACTCTTGAACACATATAGTAGATAACACAATACACTGTAGCTAACCTCACTCGGTGATCTGAATATGAGCTGCATGAATCCTCCCAACCCCAGGAATCAGTGTTGGAACCATAGTTTCTTAGGTGGCATGTTGGCAGTAAACATAGACTTTCAAGATACAGGGCCTCGTGGAAGGCCCTTGGGTTATTGGGGTATATTTCTGGAAGGAACTGGGTGTTTTAAGGGGACCCTGATTATTTCTAGACAGAAATTGTTACAAAAACCTGTTTAGACTCAATAAATTTTGGATGTTCCACTTTGGAGAAGAAATGTTTCCCTTGCCTGTGCTCTAAACACATTCACTGAGGCAATTACCAGAGCTTTGTCCATGTGAGTTGAACTTCAGCTCTCAAGACTGGCAACATAAACCCTGCCATTTACGAGATAAACCTATTTCAGATGCTGAATCTTAACAATTCAAACAAACAAAGCTTAAGACAACCCTATTGTTAAGCTGTAGCTTTTCATGATGATTTTCTACTTTAGGGTCTGTCAAACTCAAGCAGCAGTTCTCACCAGTGGCTAATCTAGTGGGGTGATCCAGACCTTTATTCATCAGTTGAGAAATATTCTTACAATGTCCATCTATCTGGCCCTGTTCTTTCTTGAGTAACCTTAAGATACAAGGTGGAAGAAACAGCACAGCTCATGTCAAGATTATAAATGAATACTGTAATCTATCCCAAGTAAATATAAATTGTTTCAAATTTTCAGTGGCTGTATACTATTTACCAGAGGCCATGTTAATTTTCTCTATCAAATCACATTTGGCAGAGCAGCTGCAAATGAGACTGTCACCTGGAAGAGCTTGCAGTAATCCCCCATTATCTTTTAGTTTCCATTTGCCTTTGCTATTCCTGCTGTTGTTTTCAGGGACCCATCTGAGTGAATCAAATGGGGACATGATGGTACCATAGATCTTTTAGTTGTACTAATTTATATTATTCCTTCCTGGGATTCCTTATTGAATTTGATTTACTTTATGGACTGGAGGCCATTATACTTTTCATATACCTGTCTTATCCTGAAAGAAAAACTGAAATTTTGAAATGTAAATCACACATCTTATTTCAGGAATAACAGCATTAATTATTTGTATCCTAATCATAGTAGAGTGATACAATAAGGACAGATGCAACTTGCACGTTGAAACTAAGCCTCTAAGAGATTATTCACCAACTCTTTCACTGCTTCCTCCAGCCAGGGGTCTCACTTCTAAGGCTTTTTAATGTAAATGAATCCTTCATTTGTATAAAAAAGATAAATTTCCTTGACTTCACAGATCTTTGTAATACAGAAAAGTCTTATTACCTTTAAAGTATAAAAACATGTCTACAGATAAAAAATAACCTTATAGTACCAAGACAAAATAATCCTGGGAAAACTGTATATTTACTCGCTGTGTAGCATGGCATTTTTCTTTCACCAGAATGTCCTCACAGTAAGAGAAGTGAAAGTCTCCCCACTGACTGCAGTTTTAGGGTCATACACTTCTGCTTCATTATCTGGTGTTTCTATGACTACTGCAGATTTAGGGCCTTGGTAAGCAATTACCTAGTGGGTTTAGGGACTCAAAAGATTGACTTGATTCTGATTCATGATGCATGCTAGTATGTCTATGCATTCCACACACTTGCTGAACTTGGGTTCATTGTGATACTTTGGTGTGCTTTATGTTGCTGTCAACTTGAAACCCATGCTCAGAAGTTGTAAAATGCCTGTCTCATCTCCATGTCATGAGTTGACCTTAACAAAAAATGCCTACTGGTCTTTTGAAGGATTGTATTATTTTTCTTTCCTTTAGGATACTCAGACTATTCTTCAATCACTATGTTCATAAATAAATACTAGCTCAAACTTAGAAACAGGGAAAAGAATCTCATTATTTTCTAAGTGATTTCTCTCAGTTTTCTGATTTTTTTTTTATTTTTATCTTTGAACATGCAGCCAACAATTGTGGTTGGATTTTTCCTATAGGGAATCCACATTATAGTAAACAAATCTCATTGGGAGTTTCGCGAATCACTTTATGTATCTATATCACAGAATGTGAGCCTGAGATCATTTTGTAGTATGCTGTATATATGACAAAGTAAACTGGTCAAGACAGAAATCAATAAGTATACCAAAAAATATTGAACATCTTCGGCTATTAGAGAAACAGAAGTTAAAACAATGGTAAGAGTCTATCTTGCACCAGAAAAAAATGGCAGTGATCAAAAAGTAAAAAAAAAAATAAAAAATAAAAAACGCTAGCATGGCTCGATACAAAGTCCTTCTACATTACTAGTGGGAATATAAACTAGTACAACCATTTGGAAATCAGTATGGAGATTTTTCAAAGAACAGATATTACAAATTTCTTGTGACCCTGGTATCACTCTTCTAAGTATCTCCTCCAAAGAGATAAAGTCATACTACAGGGATGCATGTATGGCAATGTTTATAGCAGCACAATTCATAGTAGCTAAACCTTAGAAGCAGCCTGTATACTCATAATCAGATGACTGAAGAAAAAAATCTGGTACCCACATACAGGTTTTGTAAGAGAAATTTTCTCTTATTAACAGTGCATGGTCTGCGCTGCTCCATGCAGCTCATCTCCTCCCAATATTCTGGGAATTGAGCCGTTATAGTTTAAAGCTGCCTAGGTTAAATTCAGACAAGGATAAAGCTGACTAGAAAACCTGGGTTGCAAGGTAGAAACAACCCCATCCGGTGTTTAAGGAATTTATGGAATGTACCTTCCCTGGGCATCTACTGCCCATATTAGGAAACAACCTCCACCGCCCGACTCTAGACCACCCTATAGTCACAACCTCCAATGAATGTAGAAAGCCATTTAAACTAACCAATGCCTTCTGTTTCTGTAACCGCGCTTGCCAAAGCCCTGCCTTCCTTTGTCCTGTAGTTTTAAAAACCATGCTCCGGTATGCCTCATGGCTCTCTGTTCCTGCGTGTTCAGTGGGCCCCACGCATGCTTGGCCAACAAATAAAACCCCTTGCCTATTGCACGAGAGGACGTCTGTTGGCTTCTTCCTACACGCGGCGGGCGTCTCGAAACTCACAGCTTGATTCATTTTACTTGTGAAAATGGTCTCCAGTTGCATCCATTTGCCTGTGAAAGTTTTATATATATATATATATATATATATATATATATATATATATATATGTCATATATGTAACTTCATATATATATATAATTTCATATATAATTTTGTATATATAATTTTCATATATATATATATATATATATATATATATATAATTTCATCCATTTCTCAGTTAACGGATGTTTCCAAGATTAGCTATTACAAATTATGCTGCTGTAAACATGGGTGAACATATACCACTGTGGAATGATGTTTTAATTCTTCTGGGAATTTCCCAGAAGGGAAATAGCTTGGTCGAATGGTACTTCTAGTCCTAGTTATTTAGAGAATCTCCATACTAATTTCCATAATGATTGCACCAGTCTACACTCCTAACAACAGTGGAGAAGGGTTGCTTTTTCCACACAGCCCCTCCTGTTAGGTCCACCCAGCTGAGAGACAGCATAATTATCATGGCAATGGCTCAAAGCTGTACCATGATAATGCACACCTCCTTCTTCCCAGAAGCCCTTAAGGCTTCTCCCTCCTAAAAGTCTGCCAAAGCTCAGGAATGTAAAGGTTTACCTAATTCCCTGCACTCTCACAAAATAAATCAGCTCACATCAGTACCCAGAGCCCTTCCCCCAGCAGAAGCTGTATCAGGCAGAACCTGCCCTTTGTCTGCAGGGAGAGCCACCACAGCCTTCCTTGTGGTGACTCCCTCCATGCCCTCCCCGCTTATTAAACTGATTTCTTATCTACTTGCCCCCTCTCTTTAATATTCTGCACTGCTTTAGATTGAATACAAATCACTGAATCACCTCCAGCATTTGTTATTGATTTTTTGATGATAGTCATTCTTTCTGGAATGAGATGGAATCTCAGTGTTGTTTAGTTTTGCATCTCTTGAATAATCAATGATGTTGAACATTTCTCATATATTTATTTGATGTTTACATTTCTTTATCTGAGAAGTGTGTATTCATCTCAGATGCCCATTTTTAGATTGGGTCTTTCAGTTTGAGAGGCTCGATTTTTTCCCCCATTTTTTATATGTTCTAGATATAAGTCCTTTGTCTGAGGAATAACTGGCTATAAATCTTTCCCATTCAGTAGGTTGTCTTTTCACTCTGTTGTTGATTTCTTTTGTTGTGAAAAAGCTTTTAAATAAAGTGAGATTTGTGAGAACTTCATGGTATGTTACTAGTTTAAAAGAAGCCAAATGAGTAAATAAGATTCAAAATGTAAAATAGATACTGTGAATTGGGAAGAAACCATTTAAAAGAAAAGAGAAACTGGTGGGGAAAAAAGGAAAAAAGGAAAGGAAAAGGAAAAAATATATGTATACACACACACAAGATAGTTAAGCTATTTATATAGCTAGTATAATTTCTCTTAGTTCATTGCTAAGAAAAGCTTGTGCTAATAATGTTTGTACAGTATTTGATGCCTATATCTTGTACTCAGTGTAATTACTGTGAAGATAACAATGTGTAATGCATTACTTTGCTACTTTCTTATTAACCTGTTTTATTTTTATTTCTATTTTTCCTGTATAAAAAACCTAGGATCTATAGATAATGGAATGCTATCCAACTATCCAGACATTTGTAGGAAAATAGTTGCAGATGGAAAATATAGTTTTGAGTGAAATAAATAAGACAGACAAATTCAAATACCAGATAGTAGCTCTCATGAGTAAAGCAAAGTATGAACAAAAAGAACAATAAGGGATGGATGCAAGGAAACAAGGGGGTAGATTCCTTGCTCATGGGTAGAAGTCCAGGAAATGGAAGTGCAAGAGGAACGGAAGTGTATGGGGAAATAAATAGAGTAATATATGACATGTAAAGGAAACTAATAACCTCAAAGAACCTAATGACCTCCTGTCATAAACAGAAGGTAATTTTACTATCAACAGGAATGAAAACAGGGAAATTGGATTCAGTGAAGGAGGGAAAGAGGTGGAGGAGAGGGGAAGGCCATTAAAACAAACAAGCTGTGTTACGTACATGAACCCACTCACCAAGATGATTCTAAAGTTACACGCTGGAAATATGCACTAATAAACAAGTAAATAAGAAATTCAGAAGCTTTCTATTTTTCATTATATGTCTCTAGCTCTGGAAATGGTAAGAGGCATGTATTTAATGCTCAGATAATACTGGTCATAGCCCCAAAGGTTAAGTGAGATTTGTTAAATGAAAAAATAAATAACTTAATGAGCTACAATTAAGTATATGCTGAGTACTAATCTTGCACTTTACAAAGTGTATTTGTCAAAGACAGAAACCAAAAAGTTTCAGCAACATGAACATCAAAATAAAATTATCATACAGAAAAAATATTTATATTTATTTATACAAAGACATATACAGACTTTCTACAAAAATATTCACTATTACTGTAATATAGTTACAGTTATGTTTTGATTTTGATTACAAGCCTCTTCTACTTTTCTATTATTAACATAGCCTATTAATTTAAGAAATATGATACAATATAATTTTGATTAATAATAAAATCTATCTTTACAAGTAAATGGAATATTAAATTTTTAGGTTATAAGTATCATCTACTTAAGCAAAGGCACAAGTATGAAATCATAACTTCCACATGAATTATTTTATTGTCTTTGAAAATATTTATAGAGCAAGCTGCATTGAGAATTATAATCAGCAGACATTAATTAATATAGACTTTTATTTGAAAACAATTCCTTTAGAGTACCTAAATTTTTATGACATTTTTTCTTCTATCAGAATTCTAGAGTAGATTTTTATCTATGTGCCTCACTTAATCTTGCAGTGATGTTATGTAATGATAGATGTGAAAGGTTAATGAGCATTTTATTTTGGCTTTGGGAATGTAAGATTTATTATTGTCTCATTCTGTAAGTCTCAGTCTTTTAGTATTAAAAAATTGTATCTTCATTGTAAATATATATTACTTGTCTAAGTGTAAAATGTTAATTTTTAGTAGGCACATAAATTCCACATTTAAAAAGTAAAACTATAATGATAAATAGGTATATCATTATTCACAGCTCATTTTTTGTAACAGTAATTTGAAAGTACATTGAGTTGTTTTATGCCTTATTCTTCACTTGTCAGGATTGGTATAAAGAAACAACTGATTCAACAATTTTCAATTTATAGAAAAGTAGGTTTTCTTTAAGAACTTCTCAGTAGTAGCAAGCAGAGATTATATTTCCTTATTATCTTCAATATAAGTTAAATTGTTTGTGATAAATTTAAATTAGGCATTTTGATTAATTTCTATTTTCCAGTAAAATATATAATTCTATATTCAGAATTAAATTAATCTTTTAGAGTTTAATTATCTCATTTTCAATGCACATAATTTTAGAAGAACATAATGAAATTATATAGATATATAAGAAAAAATATAATCCCTCTGGCCTTTAGAATTTGAATAACTAATTTGAATAATCACCATTTATTA
>PVLA01005347.1:0-44026 GCA_004027455.1 Hydrochoerus hydrochaeris
GTCCTGCTCTCCTTCCTTAGAGACAATAAACCTCAAAGGAGCACAGCCCCGCCTGCGTTATTCAGGGAGTAGCTTGACATACAGTATGTGCTCAATGCAGGCTGAAACTCAGGAGTCCTTAGGCTTCCTTTGCAGGCTGCCTGTATGTGCTAAACTGAACGACATATATTTATACATAGATTATCTATCTAGATAGAGCTATATCTATGTATCTCTATCTCTCTATGTCAGATTGGCATCCTCTGGACCTGTTTCAGGCTGTGGATTTGGAGTCTTTTAAGAGACTAGCGGGGATTACACAAGATTTTATATGGATCCCCTACAGGCATTAACATTCCTAAGAGATTCCAGCAGTGCTTCATCTGGGGCAAGTTTTTCAAGACGATGAAGTGTCTAAGACAGTACTGTCTGTTGTTCTGTTACTTTGATTCCTATTCCTGTTTCCTGGTGCCTGGTGGCTGCCCTGCAGCAGCTATGAAGTAACCAGAGAGCCTTCTGTGTGTGTTGAGAATGGCAGTGGCCACCACTTCACCCTTTGACTCAACTAGATCTGTTCTTCGTGTTGAAGATTAATCTCACAGGCTTCCTCCCCTTCCTTCTTCCCTCAGGAACAGCACAACAGTTACTCTAAATGCATAAGAAATAAACGTGGTCCAAAAGCAAAGCAGTTCAAAGGGGTTTGAGAGCAATGTCAGGCCACTAAATCAAATTGAAGGGGTTAATGCTATTTCACTTTAAAAGATACTGGAGTGGTCTGTGTTCTTTGGTTTAACCAAAAGATCCATCTTAAGGTAACCACTGAAACTGACACAACTGAGAAAGCCACTGGGAACCTTACCATTAGGAATATCCATTTCAATATTCTATAAGAAAAATATTTTTGATTTATAAGCAATGATTTACTGATTTTTTAAAAAAGCTGATCATGAATATTAAATAAAACCTCCTTTGACCCATTAAATTGCAATATTATATCAGCACCAGGCTTTCTCTTAATTACTTGCTTTATAAATAGGGTACAAATCTACTGTGTTTGCAATGCTTTTTTGTTGGTTTGTTTTTTCTTTTTAGTACCAGGAATCAAACTCATAACCTTATGCTTGCCAGGCAGGCTGTGTGCCTGATACCCCAGCCCTGCATTTTGCAATGTTAAAAGCATCACCTTACTTTGTGTTACAGGATGCCTGGAATCAGTGGTGTCTGAATGCTACCAACTGTTCTGGTCTATGTCCTTTTAGAGCCCAGAGAGCTCTGTAGATTAAAAGACCTTTGTAGATACTCAAGCCCTGGAAGACACAGTTCTGAAAAGTTAGAAGTATTAGTGACAGAACAGAATTCTATTCTTTCATGCAGATGGGCTGCAGAGTGGCTTAGAATCACTGAATTATGTCCCTGCCCAAATTTGTCTTAAATTGGAGTGTAGCCCAAATTCTTGGCTGCAGGTAAGACAACATGCTTCCAAGAAGCTTAGGGGAAAAAGGGTTTACTGGAAGAATTTCACATAATTGAAAGATACTTAGCAAAGAGAAATATACTTTTTACTGTTGCTACAATGGGAAGTTAATAATCTGTTAAAGATGTCTGAATACATGTAAATCATCAGGAGAGACTGTTCTAGTTAGATGCCCACCAATCCCAGGAACAGGCTTGGATTAGTCTGAGTTGGGTTGTGTTCCCACTCTTGAGTTATTAGACATTCCCTGTAGTGCAATTTTTATTTGAATTTTTTGGCTAGAGTTGGGGTGTAGAATGGGAGTTGGGTAGGAGGAGCAGGTACCAAAGGAAGAATTTGCTTTTCCCTGTAAGAAGGAGTGATGCTGAGCAGATGAAACAATTGTTGGACACCAGCAATTGGACAACAATTGCTGATTCTACAAGGGTAAGGAGGCATTTAGTCTGCAGGGCTCCCCTCAATGTAGCAAACTGATCAGGCCACAGAACTTGTGATAGTGGCCCTGGGCCTCTGCTAACTCATTTATTTCTGCCAGATTCATCAACTTACTTACCAAAAAATTCCCTTCACCTCTTTGCAGATGGAATCAGCATCTTAACTGCAGGCACTATGCTGAATTTTACAAATTAGATTGAAATACATCAGTAGATTGTAAAGTTAGATTAGAGGGTTGCAATCCGTATTAACACAATAGAATAGAGGATGGGGAAGTTAATTTCTCTACCATTAAACCATTGTTTTAGTTCTCTATCATACAGCTTTATGAAACTAATATAGTATAATAAACAAAAAACAGATTATTCTGAGTTGCAAGGTGATGTATTTTAAAGGAGCCTGTCAGAGCCTATGGAACTCAGTGTTGAACATCTTGGGTTATAGATTGATGCCGTGAGAATAATTCCAAAGAAAACTTTTCTTTTTCTATTTGATTCTTTTTGATGCCAACATTTGGGAGATTTGTATAATAATCTATAGCTGTAGGGTCCCATAGAGGTATAATATTAACCATATATATAATTTAAATTTTTCTAGTAGCTACATTCAAAAAGCTACATTCTAGTAGCCACATTAAAAACCAAAAAAGAGAAATTAATTTTGATAATATTTAAATTTAATACAATATATCCAGTTTTATCTCAACATGTAATCAATATTCAAATTTTATAATGAATTATTTTACCTGTTTGGTGGTAGGTGGTTTTTTTTATACCTCCAGTTAGGACTCAAAGGATTTCTATTGCTCAAAAGTCATACATAGCTGTCATCTTGGACAGCACAAATTGAGATTATTTAAGGAAAATTGAAAGATTTGAAGGCTAACATATTGAACGATTATTACACCAGTTGACTGAATTATGTCTAAAAGTAGCATAATAAGATGGAAAGAAAAACAGAATTATCCACCTTCAAAATTACTGCTCATGTAATAGCAGTAAGATCTTGGAGTAGTTGTTTGATGTTGTCTTATCCCCCAAATGGGACTAATACGTATGAGTTATGATCAAACAATACAGTGAATATTTAAACTGAAAAAATTTTACTACACTAAGAGACACATTTTCATTAATTCCCCTCAGAACATTTTCCCTTGCTTTGAACATACTTATTCTGTGGTTCTTGCCACTTTCTCAAGCAGCTCTGGAAGTCCTCTTTCATGAGATCTTTAGTTGTGCTGTTATGGCTGCCTCCGTATCCTGAATTACTGAAAACGTTTACCTTTCAGACCCTGGGGAAGAGCCAAAAGTCACATGGTCCCTGATACAGTAAATAAGTGGATGAGGGCACATTGCAATGTTTTATTTGACAGAAATGAGGCAACCCTGAAAAGACACTCTTGAAAGAGAACTTCTAGAATTGCTTCTCAAAGGAGCAATAATGAGGGATAATTGTGTTGGAAGGGGGGCTGTGGTGAGGGTAATTCATGGTGATGAGTCTTTTACTTAATAAATCCTTTTCATTTTAAATGTAAACATTTATCGTATCTTTGACCACATTTATACTTCATATAGGTTTAGGAGGTATAAAGCTGAGACCAGCCAATGTGATAAATCATCACCAGTGTTATTTCTACTAATTTGATTGTGAACCCTTGCTAGTAGACATGAAATCTTTAAGCCAGAGTAACTGACGGCCCTGGGCATGCAGACATGTGTGTGCGTATTTAACACTCCTTGTGTATCAGTTACATCCATTGCTCGTTGCTCCAAATACTTTACCAGCATTGATCTCTGCTCTCTTAATTTAGTCCTCTTGGAGGACAGATCAGGGACTTTCCACAGCAGGATTGGGGACCACAGAAATGGCCACCATAGCCCACTGAGTGCTCTTACACATTCTTCACTGACTTTCTTCTGAGAACGTAATTCCTTGATGCTGTCATTTAGAAAGGTGCCACCGTGATGAGAACTCTGAGTAAGCCACATTCACCCACGTGAGTGTTACCACTAAGCCGCAAGGGGCAGCAGAAAGACCACAGGATCTAATTGCAGCTGGTTCTAGTCTCAGCTCTGACCCTTCTTGATTATCAGCCCTTAGAGAAGCCATCGAGTGCCAGCCTCAGTGTCCTCATCTGCAAATGGTGATAATGATTACACCTGCTTTATAGAAATGATTTATAAGAAAGAGATCTTGTCACAAGAGTTAACTCAGGTAGCCGAGCATGGTGGTGCATGCCTGTAATCCCTTCATGTGAGAGGCTGAGGCAGGAGGATTGTCACGAGGTTGAGGTCACCCTGGGCTACATAGAGAGTTCAGGCTCACTTATACTACAGAGCGTGACCCAGGAAACAAACCAAAAGAAAAAAGAATTAACTTATGTACTGATTGAACAGAGAATCTTGGGGGAAATGACACCACTTCACTGAAACAATTCCCATGTACAGGATCAATTGTTCTCTTCCTGTATTGTAGAGAACTTAACATTATGCTGGAGTCAGTGATTTAGCCACTGTCATTGTCCTACATTTTGTAAGGTAGTCGAACATTATTATGAAGGTCAATGTCATTGTTTCAATTTCCTCTAATCATTATTCTTACTCATTTGCATGGAAAATGCTATTGATTATTCTTTCCGTTTCTCATTGTGGAATGATATGGGTCATGGGATACATACTGCAGCGAATAAATTTAACGGGCTGATGGATTGGTTTGGAAGTAACCAGAAGCACAACAAGTTGTCATTTTTTCCCCTCAAGGCTTTTTCAGATTAACAACTGAGAGCTGGCCATGTATAAAAACAACTGCCACTGGAGAATAAGATGGATAGAAAAGGAACCATTAAGGCCTTAGACTGCTGTCTTTTCCTTTTCCAAGTCAGTTAGGAGACTGAGTTCTGAGTGAGGTCACAGATTCATTATAAAACCTTCATAGGTGGTCTTGACTTTTTAGTTAGAAACTTTCTCCTTTATGTGGAATAGACAGCATGGTAGATGCTCTACCATATTTAGCATCTAACTGTACTGACATTGGCCACAGTGAAGCCTGTGGAACGAACACAGCCCTGAGTTTAAACTGCTTCCATGCATGAAGCATCTGATCTGCAAAGCAGGACTGATATAATGGCATCAGAGTGTTACTGTAGGTGTATGTAAGAAAGTATTTAAAAAGTCTTTAAAATGCGTAGACGATAGTCTCTGCTCACACAGTAGGTGCTCAGTGACAGGCTTGTATCTTGTTTTCTTTTCCCTTACCTAGCTCATTATTTGCTTTCTCTGAAGCAAAACTTTGATTTGGCTATGCATATTTTATTCTTTTCAGATGTGATGCTTCAAATTTAAATACATGCATATCTATCTATCTATCTATCTATCTATCTATCTATCTATTTATCTACCTATCTATTGAGTACCTGGTATAATGCCAGACTCTGTGTCAGGTGGTGGAGCTTACTGGGGTAAATAAGGTACAGTCCCTTGAGAAATATAGTATTGCCATTGAGACAACTAGTTTAATAAGCAGCATGGCTTTAAGGGTGTAACCTTATTTAAGCAGACTGATATATTTATCATGTCTATTCAAAAGGATTAGAAATACTATGATTGGCTTTCTTTTGTATTTGAGGGATGGTTTAATATGAGTTTTGGAATGTGTGTGTTTTACTGTTTAACTGCTACCTCAGGCAGAATTAATGATCTGAGTCATTGTTCACCTCTAAACAAGGGCAATGATCATTAATTCATAGCATCATTTTCAAGATTAAATGAGATAGGATGCCTAAAGAATTAGACTTAATTTCCAGCCTACAGTCGGCACAAATGTGATAGAGGTTATGATTATTGCCTTTTTAAAGCTTTCAAATGAACTGCTGTAATGGACAATGGAGAATTCTTATGGTTTGTTTGCATACACATACTGATATACTCAACTGTTTATTTTTCCCTCAAAAATATTTATTGGGCACCTCCTCGGTGAGGGGTACAAAACATTTGCCCAAATCAGATACCTTCTCTGTTGTCCTTGTCTCATCGAGCTTGCAGGTTTATAAGGAATAGGGATATTAATGAAACTATCACATCCATATAGGTAATAAAGTATTTACAATGAGCGCCACAGAGGAGACGTATGTGGTACCAGAAGAGTTAGCACATCAAGAAACCTTTTTAAGGAAAGTGATGGAGTTTAAATCTCAAGGACTAGAAGAAATCAACTAGACAATAGGGGACAGGGTAAGTGTTCTAGGCAGAAGAAATTCCATGTCAAAGACATCATGGGGTAGGAGGGGCAAAATGGGTAGGAAGGAATTAAAGCAGTCTAGTGTGGCTGAGGCAGGGGGGGTCAGAGGAAAGCCCTGAAGTCAGAGGAAATAGAGTAATGCTTTGGCCAAGCACTAGACACGGAGGGAAGGACAGCATTAATTTATGGAGCACCACTCAGTCAATCACATTTCAACATGTGAAACATTGAAAACTTTCTCAATCTTGAGTAAACTGAGGCACAAGGTTGTTATAATGAATTGTAGCAGGAGATGAATAATAAATGAAAGAGAAGTAAGGACATAAAACTAAAAGAACCTAGAGAATTGCGAATTACTGTTGCCTGGGAATAAACCGAGGAGTTTAACTAATTAGTTAATTTATTTATTGAAGTGTTAGATGCTGGTGGATACAAAGCAGATAAATACCAGAACCGGACAAGTGGGACAGAAGGTGAGTGTGGATTTCAGCACGATGCTTCCTTTAATGTGGCTGAGGTACTTGAGCAAAGTATCGGAAGATGTGCTGGAGCAAACTAGCTCGAAGAGAGTGCGGGATGTTTACTTAAGACTTCTGTTTCCTAATTAACAGGGTCTAGTAGGAATTGTATTCTGAAAAGATTATTCTAGAGTTGTGAGGGGTGATTGCACAGATTAAGGGACTGTTCTGCAACTGGCAGGACGACGTGAACTTGAGGGACTAAGCTAAGATAGCAGAGGCACTGGAGCTGAGAGACCGAGGATATTACATTTCTAGGCTAGCTGTAATAAAGCACCACAGATGAGACGGCCTAGACCGCAGAACTTTGTTTCCTAGTTCTGAAGCCTAGACGTGTACGATCAAGGACTTGGCAGGGTCATGCTCCCTCCAAAATCTGTAGAACAAACCTTCTTTGCCTCTTCCTAGTTTCTGCTTGTGTTGTCAGAAATGTTGACGCTCATTGGTGCTGCAGTTGGGATCTGAAGTTTCCCCAGAGGCCCATATTTAGGGGCTTGGTCTGCAGCAGGTGGAACCTCTAAGAGGTGGTCGAGTGGGAGGCCTTCGCCTCACTGGAGGTGCGGCTTCCTCTCTCACCTTGCAGAGAGGAGCTACGACCCTCTAAGCACAACTCATCAGAATGTGCTGCTTCACTTCAGGACACAAAAAACAACAGTGACGAATGACCATGGACTGAAACATCCGAAGTGAGAACCAAAATAAACCCACCCTCCTAAGAGGATGATTATCATAGTCATTTTATTACAGCAGCTGAAATCTGACTAGCACGCTGTACCTGCACTGCATAAAGTCAGTCTCAGCCTTCACTACTGCTCGGCTTCTCGTCTAGTTTTGCCTGGTAGTTGTTTTCTTCTCAGAACAGCAGTAAGATTGGATTTGGAGCTCACTCCATTGCATCTCAGCTAATTGCATCTAGACTGACCCTGTATTCAAACTAGATCACATTTTGCGGTACTGGGGGGTAAGACTTCAATATCATGCTTTTGGGGGGATGTAATTCAACCCATAACGCTAGTCTTCTAGTCTTACAGGCTTCAGAGGCAGAAGGCAGAGGTTAGGCTCCAAGTTTGAAGGCTTTGGTTTCTATGCCTGTGCTTAACTGTCACAAGAAGCCACTATTGGATGAGAGGGGTCCCCCTGTAAGGGCTCCGGGACTCCCCCAGGATGCCTCGATTTAATCCAGTGCATTCTGAGATTCCACCACCTCCCGGCCATCACATGGGGAGAGAGTGTTCTCAGAAGCAATTTCTCCTCTCCTTTCCTCTTTTTTTTTTTTTTTGCTTTGTAGGGTCTGGCTATGTAGTTCAAGCTGGAATTAAATTCACTGTGTAGCTCCGGCTGACCTCGAACACTCAGTAATTGTCCTGCCTCAGCCTCCGGAGTGCTGGGATTACAGGCATGCCCCACCACGTCCATTGCCCTCAAGCAATTTCTCAGGGAAATTCCTCACATCCTTAGATTTGGTTCATGTCCTTTGTGATCAACAACAAAAAAGCCTTTCTGATATTTTGTGCTTCTGCACTTCAGAGCCACTAGATGGCAATCTTCACCCATTTCCATGCTGTCTGAGCTGTAGCCTGCAGTTTTCAGCGCTTGGAGACAATGTGCTGCACCCGGAGCAGGGATCCGGGAGGAACAGGGTTTCCTGAGATCCCCCGCAGACCTCTGTGCATGGAAGTCTGGAGCGATGGAAGGAAAATGCGTTCTCACAATAGTCCTAATCAGTTTGCGCGCTGTTCATACCTTTCAGATGCACAGTAAATAGCACTTTGTAAATATTCATGAGTTCACTGAATTTAACTAAGAGAAAAGTAACAACTATTAACAGCATGTGGTCTTGGATGTAATTTAAGCTCAGGCATCTCTAGCATGTAAAAGAGGATGCCTTTATTCCATGCGATCTATTTATTTTTCATGAGCAAAGGAGAAGGGGACACTTGGGCTTATCTTTCTTTGCAACAGAATTCAAACTTCCATCATTTATGGTAACCAAAGAACAAGAGAGGAGCAAAAGCCCAAACTTCATTTTAACATGGTGAGAGGATGTGAACCTGGAGAACTGTCAGTTCCCGGCCCACTCACGGGCAGGGAGACTTTGAAATACCATCGTCTATTGTTTATAGACAATAGTTACTGTTGTTTCTGTGAATATCTGTAGTAAGTGCTGCCTAATGGTTTATCTAAATCTCACCTTTTCCCACTCAAACTTAGATGGTGAGCAGAGTAAATACTGTTAAAAACTGGTTAAGACAGCACTTTGCAAAATAGGAAATTCCAGCCTTATGCATTTCTCATGTCCTCCTATCAAAAAGTTTTCAGTTCTATAACATACATAAGGAACAAATAAAAGATGGTTTATTAGAAATTAGAAGATGATCCTGCTGATTTTTGAAAGTGAATCCATAAGGTTGTGATTTCTTTGTGTTGTTGTTTTTCACTCACTATTTTTGCTTCTTCGTGTGCAGTTCTGTACTCATGGGAGGAAGGGAGGTCGTTTGTTAAGTTAGGCATTTTCCGTGAACGATTTTATTAAATGGACTTCGTCCTTTGAAACAGGACCTGCTATTAATTCCTTGTTTTGGAGGAGCAGATCTGAAACTGTACAATCTAAGCAGCTTGCACAGGTACACAGCGGTGAGCTGGGTATCAACCCTGATATATCCCTGAGATGCTTTGTTATTTTACACGATCTTCCCCGTGAAGATTAGAAAAGATTCGCCTGCCCTCAAGAAGCTAATAGGAAGGCTACACAACAGGACACAGGAGAAGTTAAATGGTGCACAATTTATGGGGGCGAGTAGGTGCGGCTGCCTAACAAGTGGACCAGGGAAAGTGGTCCTGAATCCTATGATTTCAGAATTCCAGGGGCATCACGAGTGGGTGCCCTAGCTTCGGAGCGAGGGACTTAATTTCTTTATTTTTCACGGAGAGTTCCTGGAGAGTTCTTCCTTGTGGTCTTGTTTGTGTCATTTCTGTACCTTACATCTACCTCTATTGCTGTCCCACTGATGCAGAATAGGAGGTTTGTTCACAAGTCTGTCTGTCCTTGTCTGTGAGCTGTCTTGTAATGGCTGCACCTGACATGAGCCTTGACACATAGGGTGCATTCAGTACATGTTTGCTGATGGATGGATGGATGGATAAAAGAATAAATAAATGAATAAATAAATGCATGAGCTTGTTCTGGTAGTAGAGGAAGATGAGGCCTTTCTAGATTGGCTTCCATTCTTTTCATGCCCAATTCTACTTAAGATCATAAAAGGGCAATGTATAGCTTTGTGCTTTTTCAAGTTTCCAGAAAGCACTCCCTGGATAGGTTCCATGTGACCTTATGCTTGGCTTAAAATATTAAAGTTAATTACTGAGGCTTTTCCAGGGGAAGCGCTCAGCTGTCAAGGTGGCTCCCAACATACACGGGTTTTCAATTTAAACCAATCTACAGCCATTAACTCTCCTCACCTCACCATAACTTTCATCAGGTTGAAAAGCAGACAGTGGCATTTTAAATTGAAAAGGGAAGGGGTGCCAATGAGAGGGGCAGGAAGGTGTCGTGATGTGACCTCGTTGTCAAGAACAGAAAAGACTGCATTAAAACTCATTCCTCTCCCTGTGCTCGAACCATTTGTTGCCTTTGGGTTTTGAATATAAATCAAAGATAAGCTGAATGGAAAACTGACTTTGCAGGTTTGTGATATGACTTGTGTGCTCTGTCTTGCTGTTTAATGTGTGGTTGACTAAATCTTCCCTTTCCCCCTCCCCACAGATTAGCAGGGAATGGACCTGCTGTGAGAAGACTTTTGCTCAGTGAACAAATATTAATAGGTGAACAAATACTAAAATATTAGATGGATATTCTGGATGTCGGTGGGAGTCAGACTGGCACAATGTTTAGGGATAAAGAGACCATGCTGAAGGCCAGCTGCTCACTCTCATTTGTATTACAAAATTCATACCTTCACCTCCATAGGCCAGAACTTCTTTAGACAAACCTACTTCAGAATCACTGCATTTCTTTGCTGGGCATGCTCTATGGCCCTTTTATTGAAGGCAAATAATCAAGTTTAGAAAATGTGTATTTTGCCAAAGGTCATGCTATTAGTTCACACCAGAATTGGGGCAAATATAGCTGTCATGCATTCAGCACTATTATGTGTCAGGTTGTTTTATGCATATTATCTGTTTTTTGTTTCAAATCAGAGATGTAGATGATCATCTATGTTTTGCAAAGGAAAGAATTCAGGGAGTTTAAGTGTTTTGGGTTCATGACATTTTCACGTGGTTATTTTGATACTATATGGTTATTTTTATTTTTGCACTCATACGATGATGCTCCTAAATCACACAACACTTACATTTCAGCTTTTAAAATTGTTTCACAATGAGTTTACCAGACCCTGTCACTTCACCCCTGCCCTGCGGTTCCATCTCTTAGAAGGTGAAGTTTAAGGCCCAGGGAGGTCAGTGGTAGGAAGGGGCAAGAAGAGATGAAAGACTATCTTGGGGTTGGTGGGAGAGGACTGGAGAGGATGAGGGATGGAAGAGCAAAGTGTCCTTGTGAAATGTTTTTGAAAATAGAAACATGAAGAAGTTTAATTTTTTACTTTTATACTGTTTCTCATACTTCTTTCCTTATCTCATCCAACCAAGTAAACCATTGTAACAATGCAGCAAGATTTACACTAACCGGAGGCTCAGAAAGGCTAATTTTCCCAAGGACTTACAACTGTCTCCTCACAGTAATGGTAGAGTCAGGTTGATCTGACTGCTAAGACTTGGGTCATGCAGTGAACTGGTTGCACTTCTTTCTCTTTCCTGACCACTGCAAAGCAGGTCCTCTGTCCCACCTGGTTGGATCCCTGCATAGAGGTGCAGGGGCTCTACAATCTCAGCCTATGGGTACTTTCCTGAAACTCTCTCCGTTTCTCTTTTATCTGTCACAAGGGGTTTGGTTATACAGGCTTTTCCCTTCTAGTTCCAATCTCCAGCTTGTATCATTTTATTCTTGTGCCCTGGGAGGAGGCTTCACTGGGCCCCCAAGACAGGCTCCCTTCACCTAAGGCAGCGGTAGCAGACGGGAAGGTAGGGGAGCTAAGGATATTTAGTTTCCACCCCTCTTCCATCCAGGTCACTGTGGGATGACTGTACCCCAGCTCTTAGAAAACCATCTTCTGTGCGCCTCTGAGTTGTAGGAATGGTTCTCTCCGTTTCTATCCCTGCTGGCTAGCCAGGAGTACAACAGCACTGTCTGTGTTGGTTTCCTTAAACTATGTGTTTGCAACTGATTTTCTTATAACTCTCTTGTCTTTTTAAGTGTGCTATCTGTTCCCTTCCAAGACCACTGCTTCCTTTCTTCTCGAGGAGCCCCATTCTAAAAATGCAATTATTCAACCATTATTTTAAGGACACATGCAAAAAAGATGCTTCATCATGTCTTAGTAATTAATGCCTTGCAGAAATTTGGGAGCTGACTAAACTCTGATCTATTGTCTTTCTTCCTTGGCTTACAAATAACAGATTTCATACGACTACTGCCTTGGAGCTCTTACATTCACTTGCAACTTGAAAAAATAGCTTTTTTTTTTTTTTTCTGAATCAAAAGATGAAGAGAATTTACCCTCTGCCATATGTTTTCCCCACAGAGTTGATTGACAATGAGTCCTCTGTGGCAGAGCCTCAGTTGTGCTGGGAAAACATCTGAGGTCAATTTAAAATTCCTATCTGAAAATTGCGAGTGTCTGGACCTGCGGTTTCCTGGGTGACTCTGGGGAGCACATAAAGCCCTGGAATATTTTCACAGATGAGTTTATCCTCCAGAGAAATTTCAGCTAGACAGCTCTGGGGTTGTAAAGAGAAGGGAGGTGAACAGATCAAGGTTCTCACATAAGGCCAAGTATTAACGTGCAATGACCAGGAATGGAAGAAAAACTATCTTTCGTGTGTGAGGTGACCAGATAATTTATTATCCAATGTAAGATGTTTTTCAGATTGAAAGAGGAGATTAATTGCACTGTGGCAACAGACATAAGTAATGAAATTATACCTGGCGAAGTGGACATAAAGTGAGAAATAAGCTGAGGAATATCTTTGTCAAGAGTCAAAAAGAATCTGTTGGAAGAGCACAATTCCCGCTGCACTGTGTCTTCTACCTTCCTCTGGACGGGGTGGGGAGAGGGGCGGGCTCTGACCCTTGGCCCTGCTGCAAAAAGCCACTGTGAAATGAAGCAGCTGAACCTCAGTTGGGTGCAGCAACTTTCTTCAGTTGGTAAAAGGGGTCAATTTCAAATGTGATTTTCTCTGGTTTAAAGCCAGCCTTGCTCTCTGTATGAACATAGCCTCCGAGTGCCTGATATTTGAGGCAAGGCGAAGGCGAATGAAGGGCCCGTAGGCGTGTTTTATTCTTTTGACCTTTATTGGAAGAAGGACAAAAAAAGCTGATGGAGACTCCGTGGTGTTCCGGTGTGTTGAGCAAAGGAAAATCTAGCAGAAAGAGGACCTTCGCGGGGCAGACCCAGCTCAGCCAATGAATTAGGTTTTATCTTTGTACTCTGAAATTACCTCTTATGTTGTTTAAGACAGATATTCCAGGCAGTGCAGAAGGGCATGTTTTACTGCGCAGATACACATAGGTAAGCATCATCAAACAGCTTCTTATTGCATAGACCAGGACATGCCAAGGCCAGTATACCATCTTTGGGAAAGGAACGATTTATGTTTGTTAATAGCATTTCCTGAAACTGAGTATAGGAGAGTCCCTCTACTATTTACAGACACAGGATGACACCTGAACCCTCTTTAACTTCTGTCTCCAAAGGTCTTAGTATGCATTTTTACTCCTTCTCATTTCTACCTCTTAAATTCTGCTAATATTAAGGCTAGGGATACAGTTCAGGAGCATAAACGCCAGCCTGGCAAGGACAAGGTCCTGAGTTCAATTCCTAGTATCACCCCCCCCCCAATTCCGCTAATGTGTGAGGTTGCTCCAGGATTGTCTTAATAACTTCAACTTGATCTGATAACAATCTCTAAGCCAATACTTCCAGCTGACCACATCAACCACTCCCAACTGCCTTTTCCCCAAATATGGCTTGTTAAAAATCAGGTCTTCATGGAAGGCTGCTCTGTTACCAGTTCTAGAGGGTGAGTCTTGGCAGGCAAGATCCATCAGGCTGATCCCATTTCTTCACAAGGGACTCATAGTCTGAAGTTATGTCTTACGTTGTTCAAGCGACTGGTTTAGGTGTGGGCAGATCCACACAATGTTGGCCAATCAAGTGTGAAGAAATAGGATGGAAGTCCTCTAGGAACATTTTCTTACTTATAAAAGAAACCTGAAGACATCTATGAATTGTAGGAAGTCTCTTCTGGATGAAAGGAGAGGAAGAATTAGTGCTCCTGTTATTTACAATTTACTGCACCAGTTTTCTTTCTAGGCATTTCCATAAATGATCTCTTCATCTGGGAACAAAATGACATATCATATTATATCAGACTTATTTGTACCTTGGAACCAAATAGCAAAGCATGTTATATCAGAGCAAGAAACTCAGGATGAAGAGCAGTTGTTAACTGGCAGAGACAGGATTCAAATCCAGAAATATACAACTTCGAATTTATCACACTTTGTGCTAGATACTTTCACACTGGAATAAACGTGGAATAGATTTTTGTTAGCAGTTGAACTACTGAGGCTCCAAGTACAGGTTCCCTTCTGTACGCTTCAATGGAGTTGAGTTCTGAGACCGCAGAGCCCTGTGGTCTCAGAGGCTTCCCCCGGGGTGGTGGTAGATGGTCCCTCCCACTGACACCTTCATCTGATAATCCTCTGAAATGGTGAGAGTCCAGAGATGAGAACCAGGGAGCTGAAAATGATTCACTCATGTGGCTTTGAGGACACGATCCGGAGGAGTTTTGAATCAGTGAGAGATCTTGGTTTGACTCTGTTATGGTTGTTACAAACGGTAAAAAACATCAAGTGATTGTTCCTTTGCACAGTTTAAACAACTGGTTCATTTGCTTTCTTGGCTGAATAAACTGACTGGTGTAAACTCAACCTTATTTCTTTTAGAAAAGGCCATGTACATTTCTCCAAGTAAAGCTAGCAGTGCCTGCTTTACACTGTTTTAGTGAGAACCAACCAGTTAATGTCCCTCGCACAATTTTATCACCTGGTAGGAAACACAACATGCTTGTTCCCAAAATCTCTACTTTTTTTGTTTCCTTCAAACCTTTTATGCATACTCATCTTCCTAGTGAGGCCTCGCTCTCCGCTGTTATCACCAGAATAACCACTTCTACTCTGGAACATAGCTAATTTATTTACGTATTTTGTCTATTGTATATTGCCTTCTTATAAAACTCAAGATTCCTCCAAAGCAGGCAATTTTGGGTCTTGTTTAGAAATGCATATAAAATATCCATAACAATGTCTGACACCTACTGAGTCCTCCATGAACCTTGTTGGATGAGCACATCCTGTCCTTCTATGTGGCCTGTTTTCTGCAGCAGGTTGTGTAGGTTGCAAAACCGCAGAGGATATGAATTGTGCATGCAGTGCCTCCCCAGGGTTTTCTTTGATTCACAAATAACAGCTTCCTTCAACATCCGGGAAAAACAATGTAAGAATTAGTCAGAGCAGGAATATTTTTTTTTTTCATTTTGCAAATGTTGCTAACTCTGTTATTAGTGTCATTTTTCAAAATAAGAATGAATGTAGAATTCATAATTGAAGACAGAATAATTTCTTTTTTCCTGATTGAAAAACTTCTGAACTCCTTATATTCCTTTTTGTTCATGACAGCTAGGAAGACTTAATTTCAAGGGCATTGATGGGCTGGACTCTGCCTCTATCTATTGTCTATCTATCTATCTATCTATCTATCTATCTACCTATCTATTTAGTCTATTATACACTTTTATTAATTTTGCAGGACTGCTGTAAAACTTATCAGAAATCAAATGGTTTAAACCAACAGCAGTTTACTCTCTCATGCTCAGAAGGTGATACGTCTGAGATCCAGTTGTCAGCAGGGTGACTCCGGGAGGCTCTGAGGGGCGAATTTATTTCATGCTTCTCTTCTAGCTTTTGCTATGGTGGTCAATGCCCAGCATTCCTTGGCTCGTAGTTGCCTATTCCATCTCTGCCTCCCTTGTCCCTTGGTCTTCTTCCTTGTGTGTCCATCCATAGGGTTTTGTTTTGTCATTTTGAGACAGGGTTTCACTATACAGTTCAGGCTGGCCTTGAACTCACAGCCGTCTTCCTATCTCAGTACTGAGATTACAGACATGCACCACCGCACCTGACCTCATAAAGTTCCTTACACAGATACCATGGGTGGATTCAGCACCCACTGAACCAAATGTGCCATCATTTTAACTTATTGTACTTTCAAAGAAGGTCACGTTTTAAAATTCTGGATAGACATGAATTTGGGGGGCACTATTCAATCCAATACAGCACCAACGTGTTTCCTATGTTCTTACCTTCTACTCCCCAACTTCTTCTCAGTATGTCGTTCAGTTCCTGTGATTCATTTATGTAACAATTATTCATTGAATGCCTGTTATACAAGAGGCAGTGAGAATGCCAGAATTCTTATAGTCGAATGAAGAAATAAACTAATCAGATATATTTTTAAAATAGTGAAATTTATAAATCATGAGCAAGTGCTAAGGAATAATGTGAGATATATAAAATCTTAAAGAAGATTAGTCAGAGTCTATTGGGGCCTGAAGAAGCTTTTAACCAGGATTTTATAATGTGGTGGGATTAGCTGAGCAAATTTTGGGGGAGGGATATTTGAACCCGACAAGGCAACAACATGTAAATGACCCCAAGGTAAGGAGGCTCCTAGTGTATCTTATCTATAATGTTTGTTATGCTGCATCTGTAATGAGTCCAGAAGAAAGAGGCATGAGATGGGGAGACAGGGAGTTCCCGCAGGGTATGGTATCCAGCAATAGATTTTGTTCCAATGAACACAGGAGAGGCTTCTGCAGCCTCCTAGAAGAAGAGTGACCTGCTACATAGAAGGCTACCTGGAGGAATGCAAAAGGGAAAATAAAGATCAGTTAAGGGATTATTGTGCTACAGGGGAGGGACTAGTAGACTGGACTAGAGTTATGAGAGAGAAAATAACAATAAATGGGCATATTTCAGACCTACTTTATAGAATGGCTCGTTGATGGATGCAGATGGTTAGGTATGAATCGAGGCATTAAAGATCTAACATGATTCCTAAATGAGTAACTAGATGCACATCAGTATCACTATCAAGACATGAAGGACTATAAGAAAAGCAGATTTAGTAGGGATGATGAGGGCTTCAGATCTGAACAAGTAAAAATATGAGACTTCAAACTGGAAAAGTGGATGCGTGGCTTTGAGTTCAGAAGAGTGACCTGTTTTGAGAAACTTATTTGGGAATTCTCGGCAAATAGATACTATGTGGGGCCGTTATTGTTGGCTTTAGATAGTTTTTCTTAATATCTAGATGACTTTATACTTATTAACCGACTTCTATTCTTTAATATTTGAGCCTGTGGCTCTGGTTACAGTTTTCAGTCTCCTATTTTAATCATCCCAATTTTGCCTCATTTTTAATGCTTATTTTTGATTACCCTCCAAAGTCAGAGTACTTCAATAGAAATAAGAAGATTTCTATTTATGTGCCTTGGGAAAATGACTTATTATCTCTGGGTATTAACTTCTCAAACATGGGAAGGGGATTTATCATTTTCAGTTTAAAAGCATTTATGATTCTATTATCTAAGTATTTATTACTGGTTAAGACATCTAATTTTAAATCCACAACAGATTTGTTAGCAGTTACCTGTGGGAAATTAGCAAAGCTTTGATTAGCTTTTAAAGGATGCATTGAAATCCACATTGTAACTAACAAGTAATGATTAAACCAAACACTGTTAATGTCAGTCCACATAATGTTGCTATAATTTAGAACAAAATTTCATCTGCCCTTGTGGATCTCTAGGTACGGGGAAAGGCACAAATTTAAACATCTACTCATCAAAATAGCATCACTTTTAAGTCTAAGACAAACATGTCTCCTTTTTAATTCCTATAGGAATGGTAACCGAGCAGAGTTAAGGCTAATGGTAACCAAGCAAAGTTCCTAGTAAATGACATAGCCTAGTCAGTGATGGCAAAGCTTTCAGAGGTTTAAATGATGCAAACATTCCACTGTGGTATGTGGGGTGGCAGGGGGCAGAGGTTTGCCACCCGCGGCCTACCTCATTGGCTTTGAGGCCCAGGCAATAATATTTCTTCCCATTCTTTAAAGCGACACTACCCAAGATGTCAGTATTACTAGTAATTTTTCCATACCTCAGTAACAGTGAAACTTCTCTTGCCGCAGGGAACCATCTTGTACCATTTGTCATGAAGCACATCCATGAACCCATGGGATTTGTATTGACTGATCAGCTCGGATATATTGGAAGTCAGTGGAGAGTTGGGTGGGAGGCCAATGCCATATCCTAGGAGAAAATATAATATCATATGAGTTTTTCACTTGGTTCCTGAGAGGCTTCCCCCATACTTGTGTGATATTGGCATCAGGTCTGATAACAAGGGTTCAGTGGATTTGCATTACCTTTCTTTCAGAGAATGCAAAGGCATTCTTAGGGATGACAGCTCAGCTCTATCTCTGACAGGACGAGCTGAAACTACAAAGGAGGCCCTGCAGTGCACAGTGTACTAGTGAACAATTTATTTCAAGTCTTTTGCTATTCCTATCAATATCTGTTTTAGAAATAATCTTTCAGGGATAGGGTTTCTGTACAACTCTCCTGGGATCCATCCTCTGGGTTTTAAGTACGCAAAATTAGATTAATCATAATATGCAGTTTATGTCATTCTCTTGTTAGTACATGACCCTCTTTTAATATTTTGATTTTTAAAAAAATTTTTGAATAATGAAATAAGACCATGAAAACTAAAATATCATTAGGAATTTATAGCAACTAACTTCAACTGTAAAACAAAAAGTCTGGTAACATCAAGTGTTGGAGAAGATGAGGAGCAGTAATATCACATACACACTGCTTGTTGGAAAATTGTGATACCATTTAGGAAAACAATTTGGAAGTATTTTGTACAGATGAACATTCACATACTTTAAGACTAGCACTTCTGTTCTTTGGTACATTCCCAAAGAACTGCCCCATAGATACACCAAGAGATATGGTTAAGAATGTCATTAGGGCCAGACATATAGCTCAGCAACATAAGCACCTGCCTAGCAAGCCAAACACAAGGTCCTGAGTCTGATTCCTGGCACACCCCCCCCATTAAAAGAATGTCATTAGGGCCACTGTTCATAACAGCAAAAACTGGAAACAGCTCAAATGTTCTTTAACAAGAGAATGAGTAAATAAAGTGTGGAATATTTACATAATTGGAATATTATATAATGTGAACTTATATGAACTAAAATTAGATGAAATGATAAGGCTGAGTTGGCAATATGCTTTTTAGTGAAAAACCCAATGTTGAGTTGTTCCCAAAAGATTAACTTTGCCAAAAATATACTGCATAAATGTAAACACATTGAAAACAACATAATATGTTTCTGGAAATACTTATGTATGTGATGAAACTATACTTAGAAAAATACAAAGATATGATAAAGACTCAAGATTTTACATTATGCAAAGCATAGGGGGCAAGACAAGGAATGAAGAAAGAGAACTAAAATGGATATAATTTGTTATCATTTGCATTAATTAGCTTAGACTCTGCATGCTCAGACTATATGACTTCATGTGCTTTCCAAGTTGTTGTGACACTGTTAATCTCTTTGATAAGCTGTATGAAAGAGGCTAATTAACAGCATCTTGTTTTTAGCTATTGGATGGCACAGTCAGAAAATACTTTCTTTTTTGCCCTTGAGATGATTGAGGAAGATAAATTAAATATGCATTTGGTTCCCTTTTCACAGATAAAGACTAAAAGGCTGTCAAGGATCCAAAGACACTGAATGGAAACAAAATATTTGCAATAATGATCCTATCTTACAACTCAATTGAAAGGATTTTATTTTTATTCGTTAATGAAGATACATAAATCCTTTTACAAAAAGGACTCTTAAGACGTACACATAACAAGTTAAAGAACAGAAATAATGCCAAACACTTTTTGAGTTTTAAAGAATTGTGTTTTTTTTTTCCTTCATAATTTTGTTTGTTCCTCAGCAATGGAGTGTCAAGGAAAAGATGAGAATGTTGAAAGCATGATTAGAGTTTCCCATTCAAAGAGCTATTTTGAGTGCCTGTTTTGCACCTAGTAGTTTTGATTTGAAAGGCAAGACTGATAATAAAAGTCTTTGGATGGGCAGCTTTTTGCTCTGCTGACGATATCACTAAATAACATTTTTAAAATAATGGGAAATATTTTGTAAGGAAGTTGCCAATTTTCTCTAGAAACCTATAATGAATTCTATTGACAATTTATTTGCAGAAACACTTATTTAATACTTATTTATGTATTAGGCAGAATATTAGGCATATGTATAATTATAATTTAAGACCTATTAACTCCTTCACTCATTCAGTCACTCACTCATTTATTCAACAAGTACTTTATTAAGCACATAGGCACTGTGCCAGGTGGTCAAGGTTTAACCAGAGGAAGATAGGGATGATCTCTACTGTCACGGACTGTGTTGTCTATGCAACTCTTTTAGAGCTTTCAATGAGAACAAGCAACCAGCTGTGACACATGTGCCATAGGTTTTTAAAAAATTATTATTGCGTTTATTGGTGCCATTTAGATATACACAATTGTCACATTCATCATGGGGAAGTTGTATCTATACAAGGTCTTGGAACTATCTGGTAGGAGTGGGTTAGTGGTCAGAATAATTAGTTTGGACAGATTTGCTTTCCCCCTGGATCAATGGTTGTCAAATATAGTTATTTCTAATATATATTGAGCATTTACTATAATTCAAATACTGCTCTCTATTAAGCATTTTGCATACTTTCTTGTATTTTGTAAATCATGCACCAGGCCAAAATTGTTTCTTCAAATGTAACACACAGTTTAATGAAATAACTCAGGGGTTCTAATAATTAAAAATTAGGACATTCACAGGCCTTCTGTATGCAAGAGGCTACTCTATGTGTATCCCTACATGAACCCACGCCTGAGTACGTATTTCATGAAGATGGAAGCTTGGGTGAGGAAACTGCCGATGTCACACAGTTAGTAGTTGGCAAAGCCAGTGTTTGAAAATAGGTCTTTTTGATGCTAAAAGCAGTGCTCCATCCACTGCATCCATTCCATGTCAAGGGAATCCTTGACGGATCAAGGAGAAAAAGGAAAGAAGCTCAACCTCTGCCTGTGAGCTACTGGAGTATGGATTGGGGAGAACGAGGAAGGACGCTAAGCCCCCTCCCTGTGAACAACCGGCTGATCTGGAGGACTGTATTGCTTGCTTGACTTGCTAGGCTAATGCCAAGCAATTATTTAAGAACACAACACTATGCAATGTAGTAACTATTGTAGATTTCCTACTATCTTATCACAGTTTTGATTTGTTTTATTGCTCTGTCTTGTTTTCTGTAAAATTACAGAGAAAAAAACAAACTAAAGAAGTTGGTGGGATCCAAAATATTTCATAGACATTGTGAAGGTGAAAGGGGAGAAAATGTCTAAAAGGGGAAGGGGGTAGCCATTGTTAATTTCCTATTACCTTGTTTTCAAGTCCTATATGATTTTCATTGTTTTGTTTTGTTTGGTTTAGTTTTATTTATTTATTTATGTTAGATTCTATTCTTTCTGATGATATGGGCAGCAGCTTTGAAGATAAGATATATTATGATAGCCATTAGTGATTTCTTATTATCTTGTTCTGAAGTCCTGTATTTCTTTCACTGTTTTGCTTTGATTGGTTTTATTCTGTTTGGTTTGATTTTATTATATCTGATGGCATGGGCAGCTATTTTGAAGATAATAAGATATATTATGGTAGCCATTGTTGATTTCCTATTGTCTTGTTTTGAAGTTCTGTAGTACTTTCAATGTCTTTTTTTAAATTAGTTTTATTCTCTTCTGTTTTGTTTGATTTTATTATGTCTGATGGCATGGGCAGGTATTTTGAAGATAACACGAGGCATTATGGTAGCCATTGTTGATTTTCTATTACCTTGTTTTGAAGTCCTGAATCTTTCTCATTGTTTTGTTTTGATTGGCTTTATTCTGTTTCATTTTGTTTGGTTTTATTCTCTTTAAAATAAAATTTAAAAAGAAAAAAACAAGTCAAGGAAATCCGTGATGTATTCCCTCCCCTTCAGTATGGGCCTTATCATTAACACCATATAAAAATAATCCCCTCAACTCAGGTATTAGAAAAAAACAAAACAAGTGGTTTGTTTTCAGCAGATACAAGTATATACTATTCACAAGCAGATTTTGTTTATTAACTTTTTAATATGGAGTGTAAGAACAGTGTTAACTTGTATATAATTATATATTGCAGGAAATTCACTAGCAAGAACCTTTACTAAACACTACTGTTCTCATTAAAATCCTCTTAAAGCTAATAATTCTGATCCACACTAGTGTAATAAAGGCAGAAATGTTTTTATTTTTCATTAGATAAGCATTTCTTGAACACCTATTCATCTATTCATTTGTTCCATAAATATATTTAATACTCATTCAGAGCTAGACACTCTGCCAAATGTTATGGAGGTTACTAAGTTAAATTAAACATAGAATCTGTCTATATGTTGTTCAGGGTAACATAAGAGAGACATGGCATACATTGATAACTACACAACATGGCATGTAGTCAATACTTTTTTCTTGGAAATAAAGAAGGGTGAGACATAAATAAAGGTAAGATATAACAACTGAGATAAAAAAGGAGAATATAAAACTATAAAAGTTCAGGGGCTAAAAAATTACTACAAAATGAGAGGTAGAGAGAGGTACCTTTGATTCTTGTAGCAATATTTCGATAGATGAGAAAAATACATGATAAAAAAGTTTAAAAACTGAAAAGTAGTACTTACAATAAACCTTTGTAGTTTAACAATAGAATTTTGATACCATAACAAAAATACTAAAATTCTCTTAATGTAAAAGGTATACTGAAGTGGCAGAGACATTTATAAAAAACTGCTACATGGAAAATAATAAATATTAAGTGACTCCATTCCATTGTGCCTAGGTTAATTTGCAATTGGCTGCCAAAAGTAGATTACTAGCTTTTTAGTTTTCTATTTTAATGTATATATTGGATATTGATATTGTTATGATTTCTAGCACAATTATTAGTTAATTAAAACAAACTATACATTCAAATGAGGGGAGGAATGAGAAAGACTTATGTGGCAGTTTGACAAGGTACTTGTTAAAATACATAAAAATCCATTTTACTAAGAAATAAAATAGTAAAAATTGAATCATTTCCACCCTTCGGTTTTATCAGCTGTTTTTCAACCTTCGTTGTGTTCATTGGTCAAAGAATTCTTACATTTAAATTGCTGACTCAACTGGGCCAGAGTTGCTTTCATTATGATTATAAATGTAGCTTTGCAATAAAGACAGGGTTGACTATTTTGTGGCTGATGGATGAAGCAAAATGGAATCCTTCAACCCTAAAATGAAGGCATCAGGCACTCTGGAAATTGGATACAGCTTAATAGCCTAAAAGGACAATCTTCAGAATAGAATCCTGATCTTTTCCCCATGGATAAATCAGCATTATTCAGCTAAGAGAAATGAGAATATATTTTGGCTAACAAATGTATAGTAGACCATTCGTAGACCAAGAGAATCTGCCTGAAATGCGGTTGAAAAATAGGTATTTTGTAAATAAAATAAGATCTCAGATAGGGTTAAACAGGTGAGAGAAAGAGAGAGCCAGAGAGAGAGAGAGAGAGAGAGAGAGAGAGAGAGAGAGAGAGAATCATTCAGTTCTGCAGTTGGTCCTGAGAATACCAGATCAAGCTACACTCTGACAATGGTTGAGAACATATTGTAATGGTCCCAATTGTAAGGGGGATTTAAAAAATGTCCCCACCCCACTCTGGGTACATCATATTGGAGAGAGAAATGTTGGGGAGGCTTCCCTGGGAGAGTTGAGTAGGATGTGGGCCCCAATTTATTAATTTAACATACTGAATAATGATAATTTTTGAGTACTTCCTGTATCTCAGGCACGCTGCTACCTGCTTTACATGTATTATTTCACTTAGTCTTCATGACAACTTTATCACAGATGGACTATTCATATGCTCATTATGAAATGAGGAACGGATTAAGACATTTCCCAATTAGTGATAGTAATTCTCAGCCCTCAGGCTCCAGAGCTAGTGCTCCAAGAACTGTATTAATAACTTTTAGCAAACAAGTTGGCCAGGTGGGACTTCAACTTACAGTCCTCCTGCCTCAGTTTCCCAGAGTGCTGAGATTACAGGTATGCACCATCACACCAAGCTTCTGGAATTGTTTATAGTTTTGATCTGTTCTGCTGTGTATTTTTTAGTGGAAAAGAAGACTCCTGAAACTTGTCACTTAATGTGGTGTCACTCTCTCTCACTGGCCTTACTTTACTTTTTGGGCTTAAATAAGTGCGGAAGGGTGAAATAGAGGTATTCATTACATTTTAGTCTTTTAGTCTGCTGTAACAAAATGCCAAAGACTGAGTGCATCATAAACAAATGCTTATTTCTCATAGTTTTGGAAATTGGGAAGTCTAAAATCAAGTGTCAGCAGATTCAGCTTTTGGGGAAGATCTGCTTCCTGTTCACTGCCGGCTTCTAGCTTTGGAAAGGTCCGGTAAGCACCCCCAGGGCTATGTTATAAATGCACAAATCCCATTTTATGAAATTCAAGCCCTCATGACCTGATCATCTCTCCTAAAGCCCCGCCTCCAGTACCATCACAATTAGGTTGCAGCATAGGGATTTCAGGTAGGAAGTGAAATGCAGAAAATAGCAGCAGGCACAGTAAATGGGATTCTTAATACCACACAGAATGGGTATATGAATGATCAAGGCTGAAGCAATAAATGGACCCTGATTAATTTCCTACCTATGTTCTAGAAATCATTTAAACACTTGAGAAAGTATGTGCAAATTACCAGGATAATTTTGATGAAACACTTTAGTAAGTGAACTGAGTACTTATTTCTAATTTAAACTACTGAGTTACATAGTGAGTACTACACGATTTATTAGATATTTGCTATATGCCTACCATTTCACTAGACCCTATCAAGGGATATTGATGAAGTATATACAACAACATTCCTGTGAGTTAAATAAGCAAATATTAGCCATAAGTTGCCTTGATGATTTTTTTTTATACTTAGGCAGTCTCATTTAACTATAAAGCCCACATTTAAAGTTCAAAAGACCTAAATGTTGTCAAAGAAGGGCAGATAATATTTGTGTTACATTCTTTTAAAACATTAAAGAAAATTTATTAGGAAATATTTCCTAAAAATCTTTGAGAGTAACATTAAAAAAAAAACAGCAATCAAGCCTGAAGTCTTTTTCTTTTTCCTGTTGTGTATATTGTATAACCATCTTCTCTTCATGTTTTTCCAAGTTTATCTTTTAGGTTTTGAGCTTGTTCCTGCGGGCAGTTATTGAATTGAGTCTTCTCCTTTGCGCCCCATCCATTCAGAGTCTAGACTGATGTGATGATAATGCTTTCTCTACTCAAATCTGCAGTCTCCCTGCTGTCTTCGAGGAAGAGCACTCCAGGTGCCATCTTGTATTTATTTTCTTTGAGAACAATGTGGTATCTAGAGATGATGGGAACTGTAAGACACTAAGTCTCACCAGCAAAGATGGGAATATAAACAAGAAACCAGTGGGGAGTTAATTGTGTGGCATCTGGCACTGGGGTCCAGCAGAGGCAAACAAGCCATCTTACCAGTGCCTCTTATAAGATAGGGTTGTCCCCTGGAGATAATGGTGGCAAATGGAGCTCCTCATTCTTATGCTCTCTACAAATGACTCATTGTTAGTAGCTGCTAGTAGTAGGAGGGACTTCAAAATTAGCTAGTGCATTTAGGACAGAAATAAAATATGACATCTCTTTTGTGTGCCTAAATGGTACAAAATAGGTATTTGCCCACTGATATATTAAAATGAGGCTGATGTCTTAGCAGTTTTCTAACTTTTACTTTCTCTATTTTTGTCTCTACCACCATGATTTCCCTTCCCAGGATCCATACTTATATCAAGTAAGGGCCGTTTTTCCGGGAGAGCAGACTAATTTCTCCCAGGAGAACCTTGTAGAAATAGTACTGGGTGTTAATATCTCATTCAAAAACTAAAGACTGACTGAAGAAAAACATTCTGCCCATACGTTTAGGGGAGACAGAGACCAACTAAGTTAGGAAATAGAATCACAATAGTTGTGAGATCCTAATTAACATACAGCATAGCCCAGATTTCTGGAAATAGGACTTGGGCACTCCCATGGGATTACTTGGAAACCAACACTTTCTGACCAGTGAGCATGGTTGTCTTGAGAGCTAGAATGTACTGTCAGGCAGAGGAAGCTGGGCATTGGGAGATGTGAAATTTGCTGGCTCAAACTATCAGCTCCATATATAAACTGTCATTCAGAATGAACGAAGCTACTGACAAAGCGATCCTTCTTTGGTACTTAAGTTTGATTGATTGGTTGATCTAGTTGGAAGCAAAAATTGCTGCCAGTGCGGAAAGTAAAACCTAGGATTCCAAACAAGGTTATTTTAGAATCTTAAGCGTTCTAAATTGTAGAATAAAATGGTATTTATTTTTTTACTTACTTTCCCACTAGTGAAAAACACTTAGGAACTATGAGATTTTAATTTTAATTCCAGTATCATCATCTAATTGGATGATTATGAAAATGTGCCATGATGTCTTTGGGCCTCCTTTAGTTTAAAATGAAAAGTTTGATTAGATCAGTACTGGGGCTCTTAGAGTCATCAAATATAATTATTGCTGTTTTTGTAAAAGATTCATTACAGTATTTGGCCCCTAGAAAATAAAGTTTAGGCATTGGGGATATAGCTCAGTGGTCGAGCACTTGTGTAGCATGCATAGGCTGTAGATTCAACCCCTTTCACCACAAACAAGCAAATAAAAGAAGCTAAGAACAAAAAATAAAAAAACAGAATAAATGAAAATCGGCTTTCTTTTTGCTGCCACTTCCAGATAGCAGAACCAGTATCATTTGGTAAAGAACTTTTTCCCCTAATGAATGCATAAATAAATAATTGTTGAGTTGGTAGAAAATTCATAACTTTGGCAGCTGAATAGCCTAGGTGCTTATGAGTTGAAAGTGAAAACAAGGGAAGATGAATAGCTCCTTGCCTCTGACTTTGTCATTGGTGACTTGCTAGGTTAGCAAACTGAGTGCATCCTGAGGAAAAGTGAACAGAGTGACTGATACATACCTTCTATGGCAAATGGCTTCCCCACTGTCAGAAGCTTGCAGTCAGCATCCACTGACACTTCGTAATCCAGAAGGGCTTTGTCCATGATGAAGGCATCTAGTTTCTCTGGATCATTTCTGTATTTAAGAACAGGAGAGGAAAAGCAAAAGTGATTCATTAATTGGCAGGAAACAGTAGGCCTGTCAGTTGGCTTTCGTTTAGGGGACAGAATCCTGGACATGGAGGATAGTCCAAGCTTGCTAGCTGCTGACTCAGGTTCCTTGTCATTGCACTGAGCTGTACCATAGGGACCAGGGAAACAGGCACATACAAGAGTGCGTGATGTCCTTCTTATGGGTTCGTCTGCCACTGTGTTTCACAACTTTAAATACAGGGAAACTCTGAATTGAATAGGAAAGTACACAGAGAGGGTCAAACCCTTTCTTTCATATTATCAGAGCAACTTTCTGTGTTAAGCTTTGTGTTCATTTCCTCCATAGATTTTTACTAATAAAGACTGTGATACAGCAACTGGGAAACTGAGGCTCAGAGAGTTAAAGTAAGATAGACAAGTATGTAGTGCTTATAAAGGTTGGAACCAAGCAGTCTCTTTAATCCGATTTTGAAAGTTTTATTTCTTTTCATCATGATCATAATCATATTCTTCACTTGTCAGATATTATTTCCCATTCAGGTGTAGGCACTGAGGAAATACTTAGACAAGATCTTAACAGTTTTGGAGAATAGGAAGCTGTGGGTTCTCTGAATCCAAGGAGTAGCATTCAGTAAGAGGAAAGGAAAGTTACATAATAGATCTTATTGGCCTAATTTATTACTCTGTCTCCAGAGATTCATGTTTCACTTCTATCATAGTGGTAGTTTAGGCAAGAATAATTTAAGGTATATACTTCTAGGCTGGGCCAATGAATTGGCAAAGGACTAAATTTGCCATCAGATGCCTTGGGTGTCCTTCATGAAAGTCTCCTCCTTTGTAGGACACGAATGCAGAAGTGGTCTAGGGGAGGTACATGTCTGAGCACAAGCTAAATTCTCCCTACAAAGATAGAATGGAAGGAATAGCTTCAAAGCGGGGCTGGCTAGGTGATTTTATTTATTTATTTTTACCTCAGATCCTTTTTAGAAAACTTTAGGATGTACATCCATTTAAGAAAATTGTTTCTGCTCCCACGGTTTTCCAAATACTTTTTTTTAAAAAAATTAATACATTAAACTGCAGTACATGCATTTTAAATCATCCTGGGGTGTGGGCAGTTGTACGTAATACAAGCTTGGTTCTTTTTTTGTTTGTTTGTTTAAATGCCTTTTCCTCCCCTCTGGTCTCCCTTCCTCCTCTAAATCCTCTTTCTCTGAATGGCCATAGTCAAGCAGGTTTGCAGAGAAATTCACTCTTCTGTATTCCATCTAGCCCAGGTCCTTCTCTTAGAACTAGGGGTAAGGCTGTTAAAACTCGACAAAGAATTGACCCTTAAACCTGGAGGAGAATATGGTTAAACTCATCAAAAACTGAAATGAGGAAGACATCTCTCGACACAAAATGTGATTCCCAGAGGAATCACTGGGCAAAAAACACTTCTCTATGTGGACGTCTTTGGGTCACGTATAATAAATAGATCAACTTCTTTTTTTGGTGTCGGTTACAATTATCTCCTTTTCTTGTGCTTTCAGGAAATAATATGGACAATTCAAAATGTTATCCTTTTTTTCAGGGACATTTAAAAAAACTTTATCTGGGATACTGTAACTAAAATAAAAACATCTTCCCAATCCTTAGCAGCAGGAAGCTTCAGAAAAGGTTGGGGATGTGAATGGTTCTCTAGGGGTTGATGATGCAAAATCTTAATGGGAATTGTGGCCAAAAAAATCAAAATCCAATATTCCACAAATATTTATGGTCTCAATGTGACAATAGAAATAAAATTCAGTTTCGGTTTGGTGTTTTGAATCAGTATTTTCTGCTCAGGGTCACTGGTATCCTTAATTGGCAGCCAAGTACAGTTAACTGTGATAGATTTCTGTTGAGTCACAAGGCAGGAAGAAATCAGTTCACTGACTCCCTCGGGGCCCTGAGTCACTGGTAAAGAAGTGACTGGGTTTGATCCAGGTACAAGTAGCTTCCAGACTGGCTGAATCACTGTTGTGGTTGGCAGGGCCTCAAGTTATTTCTCCCATTATAGAAACAGGATGGCTTTTACTTGAGCATTCATTTAAAAATAAATATCATATACCACAGAAACCAGTCTATTAAAGAAATGAACATTTTAATCGAGGTTAACTTGTTATCAAGAAAGTATAGGTCTAAACCCAGGGGGACTGTGATGAGAGTGGGGAAGGACAGTTGGACACGCAGAAACCTGTCTTGTACAGATTTCGGGGCAGTGCCTAGCGGGTCAGAGCTCTGGCACACCAAGGGTATGTGAGGACTCTGGCTGTCTGCCGTGGTTTCTAAGTGCTAGCAGTAACTAGGACAGAAGTGGCAAGAAAGTACAGAGAGCAGAAAGAAGACACTGCTGATGAGCTTTGCCTAAATTCCTATTTCACATCAACCAGTACATCGTCTGGGGAGCTTGTTAAAATGCCGTTTCTGATTGGGCAGGTTTGGGGCCTGAGATTTATTTTTTCTGTTGGGTGGAGCCGGTGTCTCACTAGGGAGCTCAGGCTGGCCTCAGGCTTGTGGTCCTCTTGCCTCAGCCCCTTGAGTGATGAAATTACAGGGGTGCACCGCCACACCTGGGAAGATTTTCTACTTCTACCTAACTCACAGTCGCTAACAGCAGTGCGGATGCTGGTGGAACAGGGACTGTTCACTGAAGGTTAAGGACTTGCACTTCCTTTATGGCTTCCAAACTAGCCTGAGGCAGTGGTTGGGTGCCAGAGACCTGATTCTAGTCTTGACTCTACCACTTGTTAGCCTCACGACCATGGAAAATGAACTCCTTTCTGATCTTCTTCACTGGTGCCTGCTTTTCTAATGGTTGCTACTGTTCAGGCTAGAGTACGCTCAGTACTGGGCACAAGGCGGCTATATAAGATACAGGCACTGGGATAAATGAATGCATGAAGAGGCATGGAACTGCTGGGTAGTGCAGCAGTCGTTCATCTAATTTTCATAACACTGCCGGTAGATCCCAGCCTGTCAATCGTTACTATCTAGCTGGGAGCCATTGCGATCTCCCTGGTGTCTTATGCTCTCTCTCAACCATGCATTTGCCTGAAGGAAAGAATACAGAAAGAGATCTGGGAGGCTCTGCAGTTCTAAACTCTCTGCCAGAGAGGGGACTCTAATGGTTTGATTTTCTTGCAGAATTAAAAGTGCCATTTCCTAGTACTTAAACATCGTATATAACTTTGCAAATCTAAGAGCACACAGCTTCTTCTCCAAGCTCTAGTTAAAAGCCAATAAAATTGTTTAAGGGGCCTATTACCAGAGCTCGTAAGAAGCACAAAGCTCTTATGTCCCATGAAATTCTTTATTCCTGCTCTTTTCTAAAAAAGAATTTGAGGGAGCAGGCCCTGCTGTTCATTGGGGAGATTGTTGTAAGTGACCGTGGAGAAACTTGTTATAATCCTGATGTCATTAGGCCTGAGAGAGAGAGAGAGAGAGAGAGAGAGAGAGAGAGAGAGAGAGAGAGAGAGAGACCTAACTTTCATGCAGTGCTGGAGAAAATGGGTGGCATGCCTTCCCTATTTCCAGGCAGATAAGACAAGCAGACCCTTCGCTGCACTGTCCTCCTTTGCATTCAGCTTCACTGAATTACAGGCTCTGATAATCTTCCACGGCAATGTGATTGCCTTTGATTGCTCCTCATAAATTCTGATGAGAGAGGTGCAGGGATGGAAATGGCAGCCTTCTACCTCAGTTCTTTTCTAACAGGAATTCACTAAGATAAATTCCATTTCTTTATGGCAAGCAGAGGCATTCCATGAGCTTAGGAGTTCGCTGTGAAAGAAAGGGTTGCTTTGGGACACTTTACCTCTGGCTCCATTCCCTGTGTGTTTGGTCATGTCAGCACCATTGTTTTTGCAAGTGAGGTCAAGCCAACCTCTGCTTCCCCCACCATCTGCTACGCTAATGACCCCATTGGCTCTTTAATCGAAGCTACTGGCAACTTGACACAACGCAGGTAACTACTAATATAATCACACAGCTAAATGCTTACTTTTCCACATTGACTCCTGACTCTCACACAGTATGAGATATTTCTAAACACATAGTGGTATATCTGTCATTTTAAAAAGCAGTGAGTGTAGCAGTACTTAATGACTGCTCTTACAGTGAGAACTTTTACGACAGAGGAAACTGATACTCACTTCAGATTTTGCACGCCATCAGGGGTGGCTGGTACATTGTACCTTCTCATGTACTCATGCATCTCTGGGAAACTTTGCCTCACGTAATCTTCAGCACTGCTTTCCCGAACAGTTCCAAACCGGAAGCCTTGGGATGGATGGTGCAGCTATGAGGGGGAAAAATAAATGACTTTAATACAAATTAGAGTTGTTTTATTTTTCCCCCATTATTCTTTGGAGTCTGGTGATAATGTACAGTCTTCCAAAACACACGAGGCATAAACATGGACGTAGACATGGGAACAGGCGCATAGACTTGTGTGCACAGAGCTGGGAATATGCTCCTTCTTATCCCAGATTTCACATTAGAAATTGTTCTGTCTGCAGAAGCAACAGGTGGAAACAACAAACCAAAATGAAAACCTACTACTTTCCTTTACTCTGAGAACCTATTAGAATTATTTAGAGAAAGTAAAATTTGGCATTAGACTCAGGTTCATACTGCATATTAAAGCATATGAATAAGATAACAAATTTAAAGCTTATAATCCTCCTTGGTTAGGCCATGTTTGAATTATGCATCCTGAGGTTACAATGTGCATGACCTAATGTAATGAATACATTCCTTTTATGTTTTTAGACTGTATTATATTCTATGTGTTTTGAAATTACTTTCAGGATTGTAAAGTGATCTCTTTCCCTTAAGTAGCTGCTGTATTATCCAGTGCTGAATCATGCTGTATATTTTCTCAAGACAAGTGGTGCATAAGACAGTTAGGAGCAACGAAGGAGAGTGATACAGGCATAGACAAAGTCCTATTACATGTCTTTGGAATGCAGGATCTCACAGTGAGGAGAGGTAGTGCATTGGGAGCCCCGTGAGACTTTCTATCACTAACGATCATAAGTGCATCACATAAGCTACTATTCAATAAAAGGTTTTTTTTTTTATCGGCACTGGGGATCGAACTCACGACCATGCACTTGCAAGACAAGCGCTTATGCCACTGAGCTAAATCCCCAGCCCTATAAATAATAAAAGTTGTAGAGAAATTTAAAGTAGAGTCTAAAATGGGGAATATCAAAAATGTAAGAATCAATAAAGATTGAACCATGCTATGAAAATGGTCAAATATTCTACAGTCGGAAGTATTTTAGAGATTATTCCTTTCCCAAACTGTTAAAGTCTTTGCATTTTCTTTCTTTGCTTTACATTGACATATTTTATATCACTGGTTTTGATACGAAGACCATGAGACAGAGGCCTGTGGATAGGTTTCATGCAATTTGTAAGTCTGCTGAAATTAAGAGCAATATTTTATGTAAATTATCTGCTTGTAATTTTTCTATGGAAGGAGATAGTCGAAAGATTTTAATAATTAGGTATTCAAATGGTTTACAACCCCAAAACTAAAAACTCACTGAGTATGGTAACACAGAGCTTATTATTTGAAGATTAATTAGCTTTGATATACACTAAAGATCTAACAATAAGACCATAGTTAAATAAACTAAATGGTATACTTTCATAGAATGTAATGCAAGGTGCCTGTCACATTTGTAAAGTATCCTTAATAAAAGGAAGCCAAATAGCTTTTACATGTCGTGACCAAAGTTAAATATGTGTATTTATTCAAACATTATGATTCCCCATAAATGTTTTACATGTACACATACAAATGCATGTGTATATATAAGCACACTTTGGAAGAAAATGTATTGAGATGATAGCGATTGTTTTACTGTTGTTGAAATTATAGTATTTTAGTTTATGAATTATCTACAGAAATATACATAATGTTTATGAGTAGAGAAAGTTTTGGTTTAAAATCAGCACAGAAATGCTAACTACTTCAGTATTTATTGAGGACCCTCTATGTACAATTCTCAAAATTTATTGGGGTCACAATGACAAATGCCTGCAATCATTGCCACGTAGGAACTCTAATCGTCTCGTTACTCATTGTATTTCTTTGTATACACCACTGGTAACTATGTGATATGGTATAACCTAGTATTTAGTGTAATCATCTCATGCCTGGAAGAAAATCTAATGGGTAATGCCAGTGTAGCTTTAATAAGGCATAAACAATTATAACAGTGGCTAACATTTATGCAGTGCTTATTGTATGCCAAACAGTGCTTTACATGCATCATGTTATTTGATCCACATAATGGGTTCATAAGGAGGGCACCGTTACTACTGATTTTAAAGATTTATACTCTAAAAAGCTCAAAGAAGGAAAATAGTTGGCATAAGATCATGCAGCTGAAGGCAGTAGGTTTGGGATTAGAACCCAAATCTGATTTCAAAGCCTATGTTGTTATCTCCCACATTATTCTGCTGCAAGATTGTGGAGTCAGCTGTAGGAAAGTTATATTTTAGAAGGAACTCACTGGACCTTTCTTAATATTCTCCTGGAGGCTTCAACTCCGTGGTAATACTCACAAAAGCAAATTGCTTCCCTACGGCTTGAGCAAAGAAAATTTATCAGTGTTTTTTGTCTGTCTAACACTCATTCTTTAAGGCTTAGATCAAGATTTTTCTGTGATCTTATTTAGTTTCACTTTCATACTCAAAGTGTTAACAAAAATAATTAACTGCTTATTTATCTGTACAGATACAATACCGTGTACATGCAAAATATATAGAGTAGGTTTTACGTTTTATGTAAGCAATCTTTCACACCTTCTAGGCATTAACTCCTTTGATCCTCACAAGAAAATATCCTTTTGCAGTTGAAGAAACTGAACTTTATAACATTTGTCATTTGCCTAAGGTCTTAGATCTAGTAAATGTTACACCTGGGCTTTAACCCTAGGCAGTCTGACCAAGGACTCTCAGCTTTTGAGTCTTGAGGACCACTGCTTCTTACGGGGGCCATTCAGACTTACCAAGTCTGGTCATTACAAAATTTGCTACTTAAGTGCCAGGCAGTGAGCTAAAGGTTTCAAACATTAATAATTCTGCAATGTAGACATTATTTTCTTATTTTATAGATTAAGATACAGAGGGTCAGATTCTCACAGCTAGCAAGTAGCTAGATTCCCCCCTAACTTGTAGACCAAGTTTCATTCATTTATTTCAGTTACCTATCGAGGCCCTTGGATCTTGGCAGGTAGCTATTTTATAACTGTTTGTCCAGTTAATTCATTTTGTCTCTGTTCTCCCATTTTTCCCCATCCATTTAATTAGTGCTCATTCTTCTATTCTCAGTTCAGTAGCTTATTGTCTAAATCACATTTTACTTTCATTGAGTCCTCACATAAACCTACTGATGCAGTTTTAAATGTGTTATTCTTTGATTATTATCTAGACTCTCAACTTTTTTACTGGAAATTCTATCAACAAGAATTATGTCTATCTTAACTCATCATTGTTTTACCAATGGTTTTCAGATTATAGCTGTGTGATAAAATACTTTTGATTGATTAATTCATAACTTTATAACTATTCCTTGAACCCAGAGGGAGATAAAATGTTTATCATTCCACTCAGTAAAAAAGAGCTAACAGTATAATCTACCACTCTATCCTTCTAAATGAGCCTTCTTTTTGAGGGAAAATAATTATACTATCTTTAACAAACATGTTTGTTTTATATTTGCAAATAATCTCTTTCAAGAGTTCATTTCCTTGTTTTATCATGGTGGAATCCTTTTATGGCCTATGAAGTGTTTCTAGGAAACTGCCTTTCTAACCTCACTCTCTCTGGGGGGCCTAAGAGCACCCTTCTTTCCTAAGGAATTTGAAAGAGCTGGGAGCCAGCAGACATAGATGCTGGGCCTTTGTGTTGTCTTTTTCATTTCTTTCTGCTTGGATTTACTTATCTGTTTCCACATGTCCTCTGTGAAGCAGTGGTTTTGAGAGACCTAAGTTCCTTTAAGCACTAACAACTGGAATACTGAGGGGAAAGCATTTAAAAAAACTTTATTTTATAAATTTATTTTATAAATATTGCCACTTTTTTAGCTCAAGTACCCTTCATCTCTGTCCTTTACACATTCCCTTTCCTTCCTTCCAGCCCATTTAGCATCATTCAAAAAATCTGATTGTGACACTCACTGACTTCATGGACCCTCAGACTAGGTCAGGCTACCTATAACCCCCTCCTGTTGTATCTATAATCCACAAAGCAATGATAGCACTTGGAATTATTTGTTAGGTATGCCTTCCTTGCTAGAGTGGGGCCCATACCTATCTCTTTCATGTTGTCACAAATCCTTAACAAATGTTAGAGGCTGTTGTTGCGATTGGCATCTTCACTGTCATCATCATGATTATTATGATCATCATGGTGTAAAAGTACAGTGTGGGTTGATCGCTTTTCTCTCATTGCTGAGACAAAATACTTGACACCCAAAATGAAGGAAAGAAAGGTTTATTTAGCTCACAGTTTGTGGAAGTTTCAGTACATAATCAGCTGGCTCCAAGGCCAAGTGGCACATGACAGAGGGCAACAGTTCATGGTGATGGAAAACAGCACAAGCAAAAGTAGCAGACAGGGAGGCACATGGAGAGAAGACTCCTTCTGTCCCTTATATCATGAGTAGACCACACTCATAATCCCAGTGTTGGACCATATATTATTTACAAACTCTAGAACCCTGCCTCCCTGACTACATGAGGCCTTAGGGGGACATCCAGAATCAAATCGTAACACTGTTTATCACACAGGCGTTTCTTGGTGAATATGGGAACTGTAAGTGAATTGTCAGTATTAACATGAAATCCTCTTAGTTTCAGCTTATCACAGATTTCAAACTTTAGTCACACTTGATGTTTCTTTTTCCTCCTTAAAATTAAATTTTTTCTGATAATTGTTACCTTAATTTTTTCAAAATAAGATTGTTTTTAACTTTCTCTGTGTGTCATTCTAATGGAAAATAATAATGGGCTGATAAGCAATCATAGAATAAGAGAATCAAAAAGGATCTAAGAGGTGATTGATACAACATAGTGGGCCAGCATATTCCATGCTGTTTATAATTCAAACAATCAGGGATGTCAGGAAGCCTGCATCAAGGAGGGAGGATAAAACTTTGCAAAGAGCTCAACCCTTTGAATGGCATTACAACCATCCCTTGCAAGTCCCAGAGAGAGAAGCATTGATTTAAAGTTGCAACTAAATATGACTTCACTGGCTCTTCCAGTTCTGTTCATATTTGTCAATCCCTTTGGGTCTTGGGGCAAATATCCAAGGGTAAACTATCTCTTTGTACATTAACTGTTCAGCATTATTGGAATACAGAACTCCATGTAGAGAACATGGAAAAGACAGACACTTCTAAAAAATAAAAGAGGTAGCTCAACAAAAATGAAAAAAATCTCAGGAAATAAGCTTCTGTGACAAAGATAGATATGCTTTGGATTAAAAACAATCCCAGTGCTCAGAATATATATTTTCCCATTTATCTGATACTGGCATTTAAATCGTAGATGAAATGCCATCACTGAACCTGGTGCAGTGTTTCTCAGAGGTGAATGGAAAGGGTCATTTTTACTTGCTCAATGTAATAGGGTACGCTAGATATTAAGGATACAGTTCCTGCCTGTGACATTATTTTTTCCATATCAAAATTGTGTACTTTCTTAATACCAAGTCGTTTCAGGACTCAAAGGAGCTTGTTGTAGTTAGGGCTGTACAGAGAACAATTAGAATTAGGACATGGAGTTTATAATATTATTTTTATGATGGTCACCTAGAGTTAACACAAGAAAATGCAGGAAATCTATCCACATCACTGAAGACATAGAATATTTAGCCAAGCAAGTTTCCACATGAGTCCAGCTGAAGATCCAGAGCTCACGACAATGCCTCCCACGAGTCCAATTGGAGGTTTAGAGCCCGCAAGAAGGACTCGTGCCAGTCACTTTTATGGACTGTGCTGGAAAGGCCCAAAGGTCAGTGGTGGAAACCAGAAAGTCTATGCCAGCAGGGTAAAGGAGCTGTATTGATAGGCTGAGGGTTCTGCACTGGAGCCAAGAAGTCACACTCACAACAAAGACCAAAAAGCACCACAGCCATCCTCAGCGACACGGAGGCCCTGAGCTCCTCTGATGATAAGCACAGTTGAGTACATGCCAGGAAGCCAGCGTGACGTGTTCATCTCGGAGACCAAGCGGCACACGTCTTCCTCTCCAGGCCAGGAAGCAATGCTTGACGTGAGGATCAGAGCTCCTCCAGGAGAACCAATGGCTCAAACAGCAACTCGTAGGAGAACCCACAAGGCCACAATGCCTCAATGCCTTAACGCAACTGACGTGCATAGCTTCTCCTTCTCCACGTCTCTATTTATGCTGGCAACTTTCCTCAGGTGAAACATCTATGCTCAGTGCCATGCTGATGTAATCCAGCTGGCGTTAAGTTGACCACCAGTTTTCAATCCATAGCAATATAAAGCCATGTACTATAGTACATGATTGTTATTATACTTTTATTATACACTAATGTCTGAATCCTTTATAGCAAGGATAAAAGAAAAAACCTGTGGTTTTTTCAACATGCAGATTCCACACTCATTTAATTTAGGTTGATATCTGAGATTTTTCATCCAGGTGATGCTGATGCCTTGGATCATGGATCAGACTTTGAGTACAAAGACTTTATTATAACACCACTATTAAATCTGCTTGATTAACTCCAGTGACAAGGAAATTACTTCTCTCTTATGACATATCTTCTGCATATATCATGAAAGATGATATTGTGTCACCACATAATTTATTCCACTTAAATATATAATAATAGCCATAATAATCATATGGCAGTTAATAATTTTGAATATTTGTTATATGCCAATGCACTTCAATATAACATTACTTTGCCACTTGTGACGCTATTTCAGGAGTTGAGAGTCAGGAAGATTTAACACATTGTCTAAGAACTGCAGACAGTGATAAGGTTGAATTTGAAGTCTGCCTGACTGAAAGCCCTTACTTTCTTATCTTGCACTATAGTCTGTATTTATAGACTTATTGCCCAAGTTTTGGTGAAATGTTAAGTAATATATACCATTAGTGTTAGGGTTTAAAACACATTTTGATAATTACAATTGTGACCATATAATTTATATGGCCAATGAAAACTCCTCTTCAAAAGAGGGTACTGTTGGTCACAGACAGACACCCTAGCTCTGTTGCTGGAAGATAAGGGTGTGTGTTCATCCAAGTTATCACTCTTCCAAGTTATCACTCTTCCAAGTTATCTCATGAGAAAACAGAAAAATGAGGCTGAACATGTATCTGAGACTTTCCTAGTGTGTTTCTAATGGGAATTCTGAGTACATTTTATGCTATGATTCTTTTTTGTACATTATTCTTATTGCTTTCTCCATTTGAAGTTAAGCAGTTTATTGCCGCTTTCTTCATGTTTAGTTGGGTGCTTTTTATGTAAGTTCGGCTATTTGCTAGTTAAGAATATTCTTTGACATCACGGCTGATTCTCATGAGCTTTAGTCCAGGTCCTTCTGACAACTTGTATTTCTGCATCAAGTCTATGCATAGAGCAGGCATCAGCAAACTGTGATCTAGGGGTGAAATCCAGCCTGACATCTGATTTTACAAAACAGATTTTGTTGGATGACAGCCTTACCCACTCATTTACATACTGTATGTCTGCTTTTGTGCTATATCAGTGGAGCTAAGACTATCTGATTCAGTAACCTAGCATATTTACTGTCTGGCCCAATTGGAAAATCTTTGCTAGCTATAGACAGTATAGAATCTAACCAGCTCCTGGACTCTTGCATTTAAAAATTTTCTTTTATTCAAAAATCCCAGTGAACACTTAGGAAGAGCTATATTTGAAGGTAAATGAGCAGAAGTAGTGTGATAAATCTCAGCCAGCTGCCTGGCACGTCCTAGATTTAGGCTTTGGTATGATGACAAACTTTTTGTAGCTGTATTGAAAGATCAGTCTTCCAACTAGTAGTCTGACTATTTCGGTTCCGTTTCTTCACAAAGTTACTAATAGGAGGGATCTAGCAATAAAATTTGAAGTTGAAGGTAAAATATGATGCATGGGTTGATTTAAAATACTTTCTTGATGGCAGATGCTTTTGTAGCAATTTCTAGAGGCATGAGCTTATTAGAAGTGACCGGTAGTACACCTAGTCATGTTAGCTGAGTTATTTGTTTATTCTCTCTCCTTATTTTCATTTCTTCTATTCCTTACCATTTTATCCAAGCTTTGTGTATTTGCCATCTGATCAAAGCTGGAGCTATTTATTATTTCTATATTGTCTTCCATTATTTTTAAAATAATGACAATAGTTAAGCCTTACTGGGTGTTTCTGCCTCACATCTTAGTGGTTACCTTATTTAATCCTCCAAACATCCCTTTACAGAACACACAGTCATTGTCCTCATTTTGAAGATGGAAGATGTGAAGCTTGGAGGATTGAGTAAATTGCTCAAGGACATGCAATCAGAAAGTGGCAGAGCAGGGAAATTAATTCAGAAACCTGAGAACCTACCTGTACTATTAACTACTAGCTTACTTAGCTCTAGCACATACTATCTCTGGGATCTTACTGATTACTTTTTGTCCAGTACATAGCAGCCTTCAGGGAATGTTTCCTCTCTTTTCTCAAACCCAATGATCAATTTAATCTGAATAACTAGTATCAGTTTGGAAAAATAAGACAAATGGTTTATGCCCTTTGGATTTTCAAGCAAGGTGTTTATCACAGAGCAGCAGCCCCACTTGAACTGTGTGCTGCTTACAAAACTCAGTCACACATATTATTTCATTCACAAGGCACAAGGAGTCTGATGGTTTTTGTGTTCTATTCATAAAAGGTAAGAACAAGCTAGAGGAATCTGTTACACTCTCCAAATAAAGACATTTATCCCGTGTCCCTTTGGGTTCATATACTTGTGTTCAATATCTAGATGCCTGACAACATCTTGGCAGGAGGTGTAAGCCCGAGATCTGCTCCTGCTTCCCCTACACATGTCTCCCTCCCCCTGTTCCAGGTACACATCTTCCCACAGGTCTAGGGTTGCTACACTGAACACCTCAATGTTTCTTTTTTCCATTTTACTTACTTCCCAGGTGAAGAGAGATATCAAATTCAGGAGACTATAGATACATGAATCCTAGGCTAGTGGAAAGGGAAGTAGCCGGAGGAGTTGTTAAAGATCATTTAGCCCATTTTTATAGGTACCAAAACAAATAACTTTCATGTATCAAGCACTCCCAGTCTATCAAGAATTGTCTTAATACCTTAATATGAATTATATTTTTTGAAGCACATAATAATGAAAATAAATGAATAATATTTATTATTGTCATCCACTTTCATGTGAGAAACTAAGGCATTAGTTTAAATAACTTGCCCTAGAGAAATTGATGGATACATGTGAAAGAGTTTTAGACTTAGTTTGACTCTAGAGGTTATGTCTCTGAACGTTACACTGTATTTCTTCCTGATCTAGCTAAGAAGAAAATTTAAGACCATATTGATGAAACTGAAGAGGAGATGTACTGCAGGTGACACAGATAATGCAAAAACGAGAGCCTAAAATCATCCTAACTTAAAGAATGGCTGTCATCAAGAAGCCAACCAATAACAAATGCTGGCGAGGCTGTAGGGAAAAATGAGCTCTTCCCCGCTGTTGGTGGGAGTGTCAATTGGTACAGTCACTCTGGAAGGCAGTATGGAGAATCCTCAAAAAACTAAAACTGGAGTTGCATTTGGCCCAGCTAGTTATCTCTTTGCTATCTTCTCCAAGGGGTTAAAGACATCATATTGCAGCGATACATACATACTCACATTTATAACAGCACAACTCGTAATAGACAAATCTTACATACAATGGAAGGGCTGGGGATATAGCTCAGTGGCACAGTGCCTGTCTGGCAAGCTGAAGGTAATGAGTTCAATTCCCAGTCAAAAGAAAAAAATATATATATGACTAGTTTCTGCCATAAGGAAGGATAAGACATTTTTTTAGCTAAATGGGGGCAGCTTGAGACCATAATCTTCAGTGAAATAAATCAGGCACACAAGTTTAAATATTGCATTACTCTACTTGTATGAGAAATCCAAAGTTTACATAAGGAACTAAGTGGGGGAGATATAACAGGAAGTAGGAAGAACTTATTCAGCTGAGAAGGGAAAGAAGAAATGGGGGAGAGGATAGAAGGAAAATGGATTAAAAAAAGAACTGAAAGAAAAAAATGGACACAGAACTTTCATAAATGTGGAGAGGAAGAAGCAGCATTGTAGGTTCTCCTACAATTATTGCTGTTGTTTGGAGCTGTTGGTTCTCTTGGAGGAGCTGGTCATGCTGGCTTCTCAGATATGAACTTGGCTGTTCTCGTCATCAGAGGCACTCAGAACTTCCTTGTCACTGAGGATGGCTGTGATACTTTTCGGTGGAGCCCTGGTTCTTATTTTGAGTGTTGATTCTTGGCTCCAGCGTGGAACCCTCAAGCTACCGGCATGGCTCCTTCACTCCACTAGCATAGACTTTCTAACTTCCACTGCTAACCTTTGGGCCTTCCCAGCGCAGATTCATGAAACAGACTTGCATGAGTCATTGGGTTTTTTTTGTTTTTGTTTTTTGTACCAGGGATTGAACTCATAATCTCGTGCCTGCCAGGCAAAAACCCCAAGAATAGACATGTGACATTACATTAAATTAAAATAACAACAACAACAAAAAAAGTTCTGTTCAGAAAAAAAAAGCAAGAAGAAAAAACCTATAGAATGGAAAAAAATATTTGCAAACATTTGATAAAGGGTTAATGTCTAAATATAAAAGGAACTCAATGAAATACCAACAAACAAAAATTGAGAAAAATACCTGGATAGGCATTTCTTTTTTTTTTTTTTTTGTCTTTTTGAGACAGGGTCTCACTATGCAGTTCAGGCTGGCCTTGAGCTCGCTTTGTAGCCCAGGCTGGTCTTGAACTCGCAAAAATCCTCCTGCCTCAGCCTCCCTAGTGCTGGGATTACAGGCGTGAGCCACCACGCCCAGCTTGGATAGACATTTCTAAACAGAGAAAAATACCGTCGGACTGAAAAAAGGTTAATATCATTAATCATCAGGTAAATACAAGTCAAAATTACAATGCACTATCACCTTATTCCACCTTATTTTGTTAATAGTTATTAACAAAATATAAAAGTGCTGAGGAAAACATGGAAAAAAGGGACCTTTGCACACTTTGTTGAAAATATAAATTAATATAGCCATTATGGAAAGTTGTAGGAAGGTCCTCAAAAATTAAAAATAGAGCTAACATATGATTCAGCAATCCTACTATTGGGTACATAACCAAAGGAAATAGAATCAGTGACTTGAGGAAGTGTTGGCCCAAGTCTATTCCAGCAGTATTCATAGTAACCGATATATGTAATAAGCAGTGGCCATCAAGGGATAAATGGATGAAGAAAATGTGTATATAGAGTTAAATAGTATTTGGTCACAAAAAGGAAATCCTGTAACTTGTAGAAATACGCAGGAACTCAGAGGGCATCATGTTAAGGGAAATAAACAGGGCACAGAAAAACAGAAGCAAAAGTAGAATGGTATTTAAGAGAATCTGGGTAAACTGGAATGTGGTATGATCAAAATTACAGTTAGATAGGAATAAGTTAAAGACATTTAATATGCAGCACATTAACTATAGCTAGTAATATAGTCTTCAAAAGTAGAGAGTGAATGTTGTGTTCCCACCACATAAAGGTAACTATTTGAGGACATTCATGTGTTATCTGTATCTATCTATTCCACAGAGAATGTATGTGTAAGATATCATTTTGTGCCTAATAAATATATAAAATTTTATGTTAAGTTTCACAAATTGGAAAAAAATCCTGTACTATATGAAATAATTCTGAGACACTAAATCCATGTTTTCCTTACATGTCAGATTAATATTTTACCAACATTATTGCCAGCACTACTATTTTTCTTCTCAAAGAAGCATCGAAAAATTATAATTCAAATGATGTAATCATGATGATACCAACGTAGCTCACCATGTGCTATGCACGTTATACAGATAAATTTTTAGAATATTTTCTCCAATCCTATGAAACTGGTTCAAGCATTAACATATTTTATAAATGAAAATCCTGAGGCACAAAGCTATTAAATAACTTGGCTGAGCTTACAGAGCCAGTAAATGTTGGAGATGGATAGCTTGTGTGACTGTCCTGTTTGTGTTCTGGACCACCCAGTACCAAGATTGTTGGCCTTACTAGCTGTTCCCTTAACTTTTGTGAGACTCACATAATCTGAAAAATAGCTAACAGAGAGAGTTCAGTTATTATACATGTAGCCAATGACCCCCTGTGGAAACAAAATTACCCTCTACCAATCTGTTAACACTGAGTCATCATTTATTGTGCTGATTATGTGCTTGGCCCTCCACATTTATCCTCTGATTTCAACCTTTCTATGTCCCCAAGAGGTAGGTTATGTTAATATCTCTAGTTCATAAATAGAGGTGATGAATGTTAGAGAAATAAAATTACTTTCCCCAGGATCCTCAGCCCATGTTGTTGGAGTCAGGTGCTGTACACACTACTGAGCTGAGTCTGGAACTCAACTATCATGTAAGATATTTTCTTGCATGTTATTTTCAAAGGTGATTATACCCATATTAAATTACTGTAAGACCAGAGTCACTCTCATGCTATGATCCTACT